>JBBPRQ010000752.1:0-15847 GCA_038093095.1 Boletus insuetus | reverse complement strand
GATATACAAGCGTTAAGGGCAGGCATAGAAATGGATAGAGACGGATAGAAGAAATGATGACTAAGTAAATGGAGACCGTCGGGACGCCGACGGGAGGAACACGTGAGAAGGATGTGTCATCATAGAAGAAGGAAAAGATAAGTCCAAGGAGATAAGATGAGACGCGTCATTGATGCAAAGTAAAAGAAAAAGAAAGAATCGTAACAGTGATGAGATCACAGGAAACCTGCTGAAAGGGGGGTGTAGAGGAAGATTTAATGGGAGTGAGTGGTGGTACAGTGGAATGAGTGTTCGATTTGTTTTGCTGGCACATGGAGCAGCCTTCCATGTATTTATGGATGAATTGGGCCAAGCCAGGCCACCAGAATTCCGTGGAGATGAGCTTTCGGGTTTTTAGAAACCCTGGGTGGCCGGCAGTTTCATGGTTGTGGCAGCATTCAAGGATAGAGTGATGGAGGGATTCATCAGGTGGAATGTAAACTTGTCCTTTGTAAGTGAGGATGCCTTCAGAATATTGCCAGTCAGAGAGGCAAGAGCGGAAAGCGGGAGGAATAGTGCCATCAAGCAATTGTAGGGCTTGGAGGACTAAGGGATTGGAGGTAGAGTGGGAAGTGATGTGATGTGCCAGGGTGGAGTCAATTAATCAAACGAACATGGATAGAGGGAGTAGGGTAGTTCCCTGGTTGTCATTGGATGCAGAGGGGAGCATATCACACCAGCGTGAGAGGGCATCAGGTCCAGAAAGAAGAGAGCCAGGTACATGGATCATTTTAAGATCGAAATTGGCAAGATCTAGAAGCCAATGGGCTTGGCGACGGTTAAGATCTTTAGGTTGTCTAAAGTAGGTAAGATGCTTGTGGTCAGTAAAGACCTGGATAGGAAAGGAGGCACTGTGGAGATAGTGGTGCCATGCCTTAAGAGCGTGGATAATGGCAAGCAGTTCACGGTCATAGATATCATAGTTTCATTCTGCTGGGAAGAAGGATTGGGATAGGTAGGAGCAGGGATGCCAATCTCTGTTGGTGTCAGTCTGGAGGAGGATGGTGCCAGTAGCATACTTGGAGGCATCCGTGGCAATGGTGAAGGGTTTGGAGTGATCGGGGAGTTGAAGGACAGGTTCAGCAAGGAAGAGTTCCTTAAGATGGGAGAAGCAGCAGTTGCATTCGTCAGACCATTTCCAAGGTTGGTTCTTTTTGGTGAGATCAATAAGGGGTCTAGTGATGGTTGAGTAATCTGGGATAAAGCGTCGATAGAAATTGGTGAATCCAAGAAAGGAGCGGACTTCCTTTGGAGTAGAAGGAATAGACCATTTGGAAATGCCATCTAGTTTCATGGGGTCCATAGCAATGTGACCTGGTTCCACAATCATTCCAAGATATTCCACTGTGTTAGTGGCAAATTGGCATTTTTCCAGTTTCAAGTGGAGATCTAGTTCTTGCATGCATTGGAGGACTCATTTGGTTCGTTTGGTATGGGTAGCTTTGTCGGGAGAGAAGATAAGGAGATCGTCCATATAGATGACGAGCCATCCTTCAGCAATCATGTCTCTGAAGGAATCATTCATGAAGTGTTGGAATGTGGCGGAGGAGTTAGTGAGTCTGAAGAACATTACGAGAGGTTCAAAGAGTCCTTTATGGGTGATGAAGGTGGCTTTCCATTGGTGTCCATCTTTGATACGGACATTGTTGTAGCCCCATTGGATATCAAACTTGGTGAAGACCTTAGCATCTTTGAGTTTGTTGACGAGGTCGGAAATCAGTGGGAGAGGGTAAGCATCTCTAACAGTATGTTTGTTGAGGTATCAATAGTCTTGGCAAGGGCATAATTTGCCATCCTTCTTTTTGATGAAGAAGAAGGAAGAGGCTTGGGGAGAATTTGAGGGGCAAATCTTTCCAGCTGCAATATTCTCATCAAGAAAGTCTTCCATGGCTTTCTGTTCGGCAGGAGAGAGAGGGTAGACTTTTCCAATTTTCAGAGAGAAGGAATTGTTGAGATTGATTTCATGATCATAAGGGTGAGAGGGAGGGAGATGATTGGTAGCTTCTTTGGAAAAGACAGAGGTGTAATCAGAGTACTTGGGGGGTAAGGTAACTTTGGGTTTGGCCTTTTCAGCAGCAGTGGCGAGTTCGGTGGCAGTAGTTAGTTTAGCAATGACTGGAGAGTTGTTCGGGAGGTATCTGTTACGATCCCCTATTTTCCCTCTATTTTTCCTTATTTTTCTAGGCTTTGTTTCAACCAGAAAGACACAAGTGTCGCATCCACTACAGATACACTACACTTCTTATCCTAATGCTCCACTTGCTTACTTTCCCACGCAGGCCATTACTTTCCCACGATATTGATCTACATGGATACATGCTCTAGACAAACACATGGTATGTCACATGACTAGTCACGTGACCCTATCTATAACATCATAGCACAGGTATGCTTATCGTCCTATAGCATTAACAACTCTTATCATATGTACAGCCTTAGCCAATAGCATATGTAACTCTTATCTCGCACAGCTTGGTCCGTGCGCATGTACCAGTAGTATAATTACTAGAGCCAGTAGACCAAGACACCCCAGTCTTGTTCTCCTGGAGTTTTCCCAAACTACCATTGCACTTGCTCACTCCTAGTACTCTTGGTTCTCAAACACTAGACCCTTTGGTGGGTTTGGTCGTTTCAGATGCCTTCAATGTTAATGAAGAGGAGGCAGGTATATTGGATGTCGCCTTTCTGGTTGGCAGATTGGTTGATGTTTTGTACACAGATGGGGACATCGAGTTTTGTGGTGGGGAGTCTGTGTTTCCGAACAAACTGCCAGTCAATGCAGTTGATATCTGCGCCGCTGTCAATCAGGGCAGCGGTGTCGAGGACTTTCATAGTATGCGAGGGATCAATGAGTTGAACAGAGATTCTCATAGATCTAGAGGATTTCAATACTAGTACAGGAGCAACAGTAGCAGGAGTGACTCGCGTCAACTGAGACCCCCTCTTCAAAAATCCTGCAAGGGGCAGGAGAATGACACCTTTCTAATGGTGGTTTCATCGTCATCATCCTCAATCTCCTGGAGCTGAGGGAGTTCTTCTTTGACCTTCCGAACCTTTTATTTGGTGGAGGGGAAAGTAGGACATTCATTGGATCTATGGCCGGTCTTGCGGCAGTGGAAGCAATGTCCTTCTTTGATGCAGCGTTGGCATTCTTCGGGAGTCATCTTTGAGAGTCGGACGGTGTCAACATCCATGGTGTTGGGGTCTTTCTCCTTTCAGAAGGAGGTGGAAGGAGCAATGTATGGGAGAAGGGCATTCTTTCCTCGATTTAAATTGAGCTTGGAACTTCTTGTGCCTTGGAGATCCATTCAGTGATCTTGTCAGGAACAGTATCCATGGAAAAGATTCAGTGCATCAAGCCAGCAGGGATAGCAGAGTAAAAATATCCAATGAGGACTTGGTCATTGGTGATTTCAGAGATGGCAGCATGGTTGGAAAATTGGGCAATGTAGGAGTCTAAGGATGGTTCCCATTTACCATTCTTCTGCTTGACCATTTTGGTGGTCATGAGCCAGGCAAGGGAGTTGCCTTTGACGTCGGCATGTTTGAACGAGGCAGTGAACTTAGTGATAAAATCCACATGGGTTCCAAGGGAGATGGTGGCGCCAGTGGTGAGCTTGGCAATAGTGGCTTGTCTAAAGGTGGTTGCCCATGTGGCAGTGGTACCTTTGGTCATGCAGGAAAGGGTGAAAGAACCTTCTTGTTGTCTGTGTTATAAACGTCCTCGTTGACGAGGAGGTAGGTGACAACTGAGCTCAACCATTGGTTGGCTTTTTCATAGGATCTGTCATAGGGTTTGGGGATTCTGAGGCAGAGTTCAGTGGGTTTTGTAGTGGACATTGGTGGTGGGGAGAAAGATCTTGGGTTTTTTGACAATAGAGGGTTAGGAGGAGTTTGTCTGAGGGGAATGTTACCAAAGGGTGGGGGTCGTTGAGCTGTGGAAGTGGGAGATGGAGGAGTGGGGACACAAGGGATGGAGAGCGACAATGAGAAGTTATGGGAAAGATCTAATTCTGCCACTTGTTCGGTGTCAGATAGGATTGATATGTCAGGGGAATCAGAGAGTTCAGAGTCTGAGAATTCAGAGGGAGGGGGTTGTTGGGAAAGTCCCCAAATGGAACGAGAGAGTTTTGGTGGTTGTGAAATTTTGGCAGCTTACAACGGTGGTAGCTGGCAAGGCACGCTTGAGCTTTTGTTATGCTTGGTCCAGGTAGGAATGAGCGTAGCCTTTGAGTGGTCAAGAGACAAGAGCATTGAGTCTAAAGTACGACAAGAACTTATAGAAGAGAGGATCAAAGGTCAAGGGTACTCGTGGGGGTGTCCACACAAGGGTCAAGGGGACTAGGCTAAGACCAGTGGTTCAAGGGTTCAAGGAAGCTAGGCTGGAACCAGCAGAAAGCGAAGCAAGAGCCTTAGATTGTACAAGGTAAGAGAAGACAAAGGAGCTCAAGCATGGAGAAACGCCAGAGCAGTATCTACAACTTATATATGTTGGATATATAAGTGTTTAGGGCAAGCATAGAAAGAAATAGAAACAGATGGAAGAGATGATGACTAAGTAAGTGGGTGCCGTTGGGACACCAGTGGGATAAACATGGGAGAGGAATGTGTTATCATAGAAGAAAGAAAAGTAAGTCCATGAAGAGTAGATGAGATGCATATTGGTACAACACAAGGAAGAAAAGAGAGAATTGTAACAGTAATGGGAAAGACACTGTTTTCACTTATGCTGGGATACAAGCCAAGGGTCTATCCACCAATTGGAACCTCCACCTTCCTACCTACCTTAGAACAACACCTTGGAGACCTCAATGAGGCTCACAAGAAAGCCACTGCTGCCCACAAAAAAGCCCAACAATACATGAAGGAATGCATCACTTCAAAATTCAAACCCTGGAAAGTATAAGGTATGGCTCAAGGGCCATAACCTGAGACTCCACTACCCCTCTCACAAACTCACCCCTCGATGCGAGGGACCTTTCAAAATCACACAAGTCATATCACCCATTTCACACAAACTCCAACTACCACACACTTGGAAAATCCACAACACCTTCCATGCCTCCCTTCTTACTCCTTATAGAGTAACTGCAGAACACAGACCAAACTTTGTTCTGCTTCTGCTGGATGTTATAGATGGAGAAGAAGAATTTGAAATCAACCAAATCCTAGTCCATCAGGGCTCCACTCACCACCACCACTATCTTGTTTCATGGAAAGGCTATCTGTCTTCTGAAAACATCTGGGAACCAGAGTCCAAATTAGGACATGCTACAGACCTCCTCAATGAATATAAGGCCAGAGATCCTCTTGCCTTTCCCCCATCTTAATCCCCACCAAGAAACCCCATGTCTTCGAAACCAACGGAACTCTGTCTTGGTGCTCCTGAACCATTTGATGGATCCCTGGACACGGCCAACCAATGGCTGAATACTGTCTGATTCTACTTCACTGTGAATACCTCTGTCTACGACACCGACGCGAAACAGATCATGTTCGCCTTATCACATATGACAAAAGGATCTACCCTTGTTTGGGCCAACACCTTTAGACAATCAGTGATCTCCTCTACCACCATCACCTTTGGAACCTTCTCTGACTTCTGTAAAGCATTCAAAGAAGCATTTGACCTCAAAGATACCATCACTAACACCATCTCCTGGCTTACCACCAAGCGAATGACCCCCCACCCAAAGAAGAAAGGAGAATACCTCCCTTCTCTCCCCACTTATACTGCCAATTTCAAAAGCAATGTCACACTCTCAGGAATCACCAATGACAATGTCCTGATCAGATTCTATTCCATTGGGATCCCTGAACCATTGATGCAACACATCTATTCCATGGACACCCCCCCTGACACCATCAACAAATGGTACAACAAGGCCGCCCATTTCCAAACCCAATTCCTTAGGACTAGAGAAGTGGGACGACTTCATTCTGGAGGAACTCAATCCTCCTATTGCTCGTACTCTGCCCCCTCCCCACCTTCCAAAGACCCTAACGCTATGGATTTTGATGCCATATGTGTCGCCAAATTAACCCCAGAAGAATGAAAGTGTTGCATTGAAAAAGGACTCTGCTTCTGCTGCCGACAGAGTGGCCATCTCAGCAGTGAATGCCCCCACTTTGCTTCCAAAAAGGCGAAAGGGAAATCCATCCAGAAGGTATCCAAGGAAGAAGAAATTCCCTCTCTCCAGGAAATTGAGGATGATGATGATGATGATGATGAAGTGGCGGTTCACAAAGTCCACTTTTCCTGGGATTTTTAAAAAGGAGAACTTGTGCAACACAAGTCTCTCCTCCCTCCCTTACGTGTGCCCCTGTACTTGTATCCCCTACTTCGAAAGCAATGAAACTCCCCGTTCAGCTTATTGATCCAAAGCATACAGCAAAAGTTGTCGATGCTCACGCCCTGGCAAGACAGTGGCGCTGATATGTCCTGTATTGACTGGGAATTCATCTGAAAAAACCATCTCCCAACTGAGAAACTTCCCCAACCAGTTGTCATCAAAAACGTTGACCAATCCACAAATAAAAAAGGGACCATCCGATTTACAACCACCCTCTTCATCAACATCGAAGGAATAGCTCACAAAATTCTCTTCTATGTCATGCACTGTGGAAATGAAAATGTCATCCTTGGACTTTCTTGGCTCAGGAAAACTAATCCAACTATTGACTGGGCACGACAGACCATCTCCATCCCTGAGTCATCTGATGAATCTGTGGAGCTCTGCCAGTCCTACACCATGAACCAACCACGGAAATCACAAGAACCCACTCCTTGTCTCCCCAGACACCTCAATGTACATGCTGTACATGACTCTCGCTTATATGAATCCCTTGGCATAGAAACCGAATCCCAGTTCTGTGCCAGAGCTAAAGAAGCCTACACCATAAATTGAATCATCAGCTGTGGATCCTGCTTTATTCCCCTTGGATCCCCTATCATCACTAAACTCACCAATGCCACTGAACTTGCCATGGCCACTGAGAAAGCCAAACCTTCCATAACCCTTCCCTCTGAATACAAGGAATACACCTCAGTATTCTCCAAAGATACTGCAGACCACCTTCCCCCATCCCGTCCATATGACCACGAAATCAACCTCGACAAAAGCTTCACCCCAAAGGTTGGAAAGATCTACCCCCTGTCTCCCGATGAACAGAAAGTGACCAAAGCATTCCTCGAAGAAAATCTTCATGCTGGAAAGATTCGCCCTTCCAATTCCCCTCAGGCCGCACCCTTCTTTTTCGTTAACAAAACTCCGTCCTTGTCAGGACTATCACTACCTCAATGAACACACCGTTCACAACACATACCCCCTACCATTGATATCAGATCTCATCGATAAACTCAAAGATGCCAAACTATTCACCAAGTTCAATGTATGATGGGGGTACAATAATATTCGTATCAAGGACGGTCATCAATGGAAAGCAGCCTTCATTACACACAAAGGCCTCTTTGAACCCCTCATTATGTTCTTCAGTCTCAACAATTCTCCCACTACCTTCCAGTGCTTTATAAACGACTCCTTCCGAGATATGATTGCAGAAGGATGGCTTGTCATTTACATGGATGACCTCCTCATATTCTCCCCTAACAAAGAAACCCATACCGAACAAATGAAACATGTACTCCAACAAATGGAAGAACTTGACCTTCATTTGAAACTTGAGAAATGCACCTTCGATGCTATGGAAGTAGAATACTTAGGAATGATTGTTAAACCAGAACAGCTCGCCATGAATCCTGTCAAACTAGATGGAATTGCCAAATGGCCAATCCTGACAAAAGTCAAGGAAGTCTGCTCATTCCTCGGCTTCGCCAATTTCTACTGACAGTTCATCCCTGACTACTCCACCGTCGCCCATCCACTCATTGACTTGACCAAGAAAAACTCCGACTGGTTCTGGACTGATGCCTGCCAATGAGCCTTTGACTCCCTCAAAAGACTATTTCTTTTGAAATCAATCCTCCACCTCCCTGATCCCTCAGCACCTTTTGCTATCGCAACTGATGCATCCAAATACGCCTCAGGTGCCATCCTTCTACAGACCGACTGCAATGGAGACTGGCATCCTTGCTCCTATCTCTCTACATCATTTTCCTCTGCCAAACAGAATTATGACATCTATGACAGGGAGCTTCTCGCCATTATCTGCACCTTGAAAGCCTGGAGACACTACCTCCATGGCTCCCCCTTCACTGATCACAAGAACCTTACCTATTTTCACCAAGCCCAGAACCTCAACTGTCGCCAAGCCCATTGGTTACTGGATCTTGCTGATTTTGATCTAAAAATGATCCATGACCCCAGTTGCCTCCTTGCTGGACCTGACGCCTTATCTCGTCAGCCCGATCTTCACCCAGATACCCCAGACAACTCTGGCACTGTCCTCCTCCCAGACTCACTTTTCGTTTGTGTCATTGATGCTGCACTGCATCGGAAGGTCTCATTCTCCTCAAAGGATAATCCCCTCATTCTAAATGCCCTGCAGGCACTAGATGGCTCGATTCCCCCTGCTTTCCACTCTTGCCTCTCTGACTGGGCCTTCGACAACAATGTGTTAACCTATCAAGGTCGTGTCTATATTCCTCCTAATGAATCACTCTGATGGTCTATTGTCTCCCACTGCCATAATCATGCTTCAGCAGGACATCCTAGTTACTTGAAGACTTGACAACTGGTTTTCACTGAATTCTGGTGGCCAGGTCTCGCACAATTCATCCACAAATATGTCAAAGGATGCTCCTCCTGCCAACAAGCCAAAGCAAACACTCATCCAACCATTCCCTCATCCTCACCTATCCCCTCTGCGGCCTCCTGGCATTTCCAACAGATCTCTTGCGATCTGATCACCAATCTTCCTTCTTCTTCTGGCTTTAATTCCTTATTGGTCGTAGTGGACCATGGCCTTATAAAGGCGGTAATTCTCTGCCCGACTAAGAAAACCATAACTGCTCAAGGCATTGCTACCCTTTTTTTTCACAAAGTATACAAACACTTCAGTCTTTATAATAAAATTATTTCCAACCAAGGACCACAATTCGCCTCTACCTTCGCCAAACACATCACCCATGCCGAATTCGCTCACAACCACCACCCTCACTCTGTCACCAACAAATCCCCATTCTACCTCATGATGGGATATGAACCACATGCCCTTCCCTCTGTCCTTACCAACTCCGACCTCCCTGCTGTGGAAACACATCTCAAGGGACTTTCTGCTGCCCGAGACGAAGCCCTCGCTGTGTGCGAACTAGCTTGGCGGGTCATGAAAGCCCATGGAAACCAAGCCTTCATCCCATTTACCAAAGGAGATAAAGTGTGGTTGGAAGCCAAGAACTTGAAATGCTGCTCTACTGCCCCAAAATTTGACCCTAAACGAGAAGGACCCTTCTCCATCATAAAAGTTTTATCTCCCCTCAACTACCAACTCTGTTTACCAAAAACCTGGAAAATACACCTGGTATTCCATGCTTCTCTCTTATCTCCCTATCGCGAAAATAATGTACATGGCCCGAACTTCCCTTCTCCACCATCTGACCTCATTCAAGGAGAAGAAGAATATGAAATAGAAAAAATCCTATGCCACCATGGACCATCATCCCATTGCATGTACCTTATTCGATGGAAAGGATATTCAGCCGAAGAAGACTCTTGGATCCCAGAATGGAATCTCAATCATGCAAAGTCTGCTCTCGAAGAATATAAGAACCTCCATCCTTCCGCTTTCCCTCTTTCTCCTTAGCTACCTTCACAAACTGACATGTCTTTCGAAAAACTTTCCATCTCTTCCAAATCCTCCCTTACTGCATCATTGCCTGCTCCTTCCTCCCCTTCTCCCGTCCCTGCTTCCCCCTCTTCTGTTGTCGCTGAGCCTGGCTGGGGTACCACTGCCATGCCATTCACTCCCTACCCTGAACCCACAATCACCTGGACTCCCTCCGCCCTCTACCCTGAGGCTACCACCATTGAAGAACCACTCACACTATCTGCCCCCGTTCCATCCTCTCCTATTATCTTTCATCCTATCCCCACAGAATCCGGCATTGATACTAGGATCAGTCCTCACCCTGTGCATGCTGTCACCGTCCCTCTTTATGCAAACAATATTAGACCTGGAACCCCTTCCCCCCAATACGTTAGAACCCCTTAGATTCCCACCTTTCTATCCCCCTAGAATCCCACATGGATATGGACTCCGCATATCTCACCCTCTATTGGGCATATCTCCAAACCCAGAGACTTTCCCTCATTACCAATGAGTTTACCTCCTTTGCCAATGCTCCTCTAGATCGGGCTTGGGTAGCCTCCACTCAAACCAACATCCTAAACTATCTCCATCAAGTAATGTACCAGATGGAATTTGGAGAGTTCATCGTGGACGTAGATCGGTACCTTTGTGAAGTAGCTGCCACTCTCCACCCTGTCGTTGTCCCCCTAACATACTCCACACCCTCCATCTCAACCACCTCCTCTGAATATCTGACTCCTCTGGAGCAACCTTTCCACTTCACTCCATCCACATCATCCTCAGCCCTCTCTCCCAAGGAACTGGCAACCATCGAATGAGCTGAACAAGCCCACAATAACCAGCCACTCCTTACCAAGGAGCCTTTTTATGTCATCCCCTTCTCCCAACCAATCTGCGATACAGTGAAACTTGCCATCGATGTCATTGTCTTGGGGATGTTCATCGCAACTGTCCTGTCTACCAGTGTCCAATCATGGGTTGCAGACAATGGGCTCCCAAACATTCCCAAGCAGAGTGCCCCTTTTCTACTAGACACCCCACCCCCACTACTCATCGAACTGCAGGACCTATCCATTCTCATGCTTCTCTCGCGATTGCATCTCTGACGCTCCAACCAGAACCAATCATCCTGGTCCATCAAACTCAGGTCAAAGGTCTCGACCATCCTCTTCCTCCTCTGGCTCCTCCCATTGGTCTTCCTGCAGGTCTTCACACTCTTCTCATTCTTCTGGCTCTCACAATGCCTTACCAATTCCCCCTCCTTGGTACCATGCACCTTCCCCACTCCTTGATGATCCCATTACCAATGAAGGTTATGTATGCCAACTGTTACAGTCTACGAAGGGGGTAGTTCTTTTCTTCTATGTTATCTACGCTCATGCAGCTACACTGCCTTACTTGTCTTTCCTTAGACTCTGTCTCATACTCTATGGAGTTGTATTTGTACTGAAGTCATCCTCCAAATAGTTTCTCCTTTTATGTCTATTGTTTACGTACTCACACAGTGCCCCACCTCCGCTCTATATTTAGCCTATTCCTTCTGTTCCGCTTCCACGCGGGATTCCTTCAGACTTCCACCTATGCGGTGTTCCTCTTTTAGATCATACTGTCACATCCCACAGTTCCACATCATTGTGATGGACTATATGGAGTACAGTTGTCCTTCGGACTCCTGCCTCCTTTTTCCTATTATATCACTTACCTTACTCACACAGACCAAGGGCCTACCATATATAAACTCTGTACTTTTATCCTGTATTTTCCCTAAGCTAGTTCTATGCAATATCAGCATAGTTCTAGTGATACTTTCTGAGAGCTCCAGTGGCTAGCACCTGGATATCAGAGACCGTTGAGCCCACCTTGAGTCTCAGTTCGTCTTCTGAGATAGACTGTGGTAGACATTGCCCTTGCAGGACCCTCTACTCATTACTCGCCCTCCAATCGTAACTTGTTCAGACCAAGGTAACCTTACGCTCCGCTTGTCACTAACTGCGCTGCACGTTACAAAAGAACTAGCTTCTCCCCTTGTCCCTACCATTGTGTAGAGGACACACCCCACTGCCAACATTTCCCAATTCAGCCTATTTGGAGATTCCTCTAGCCCAGAGTCAGGCCCTTCTGCTCCACTTCCTCCGTCAGCACCTCCCAGTGCTAACCCTTCCCCTCTTCCACGAATCCACAAGCTACCTCTCGGACACACCTACTTTGTACCCCTCCCCAATTGCTTCTCCTCCTCCGAGGCAAAGGTGACTTACAGACAGAGGCAATGAGATTTAGCCAAGATAAACCGGAGATGAGGAAGAGCAACTGACTATCTTGAGCTAGACGATCAGCCGACACCACATCCCGCAGCACCTTCTCCTCCGCTGCTGTCCCCTCCTTCTGATGAGGACCCACCTGCTAGATTTCACGACCCAAACAGCGATTCCGACATTGACATTGACCCGGCTCCTGAAGACGACGACATGGTATCAGAAATAAAGGCTGGGCTACCTGAGGACTTTACTGGGGAAGCCAAGGACTCTAACCGATGGCTTCTCTCCATGAAAGCCTACTTCCTAATCAATGATCGACTTTACATGGATACAACTAAGTCCCTTACCTTTCTCAACAAAATAAGCAAGGGCCATGGAAAGACCTTTGTGGAAGGATGGCTGATGAAGCTTTCAAACTCTAGAGTCGCAGATGCAGACAAAACCTTTGAACATATTACAGAGGCATTTGAGTCTACTTTTGCCCCATACGATGTAGCAGCAAAGGTAAGGATCGACCTCTCTCAACTACACCAGATTCTGGAAAGAATCCCAGATGGAACTACTAGCGATGGCTTCCCTACCTACACTTCCAAGTTCCGTCTCCTCACGGAGAAGACTGGAATAGAGGACCCTGCCGCTCTGGTGGAGTGGTTCCTCTGAGAACTAAGCCAACGCCTTGCTGCTATGGTACTCTCTTGTGAGAAAGTACCCACTACCTATCAAGAATGGATCAATAAGGCGGGGAAGTTTTCTCAACAGCTCAGGAGGATAGACAATTTATGCAGGAAGGTCCCATATATCCCTGCTCCATCCTCTCAAAGCTCCGCTTGTGACCCATATGCTATGGACGTAGATGCTGTATGTCTCACCCCAACTCAGCGGTCAGAGCACATGAGGAGCAACAAGTGTTTCGTGTGCCACCAGGTTGGTTGTAGGTCTGCCAACCACTCTCGATCCGGAACCGACTGGACACAATTCCGTCACAACCCTTGCTCGTTGCAAAAGTATCACACACCCCAACAATGACGGTCACAAAGCACAAGAGCCATTTCCACCAATGACAGCTTTGACGACATGACTAGACGAGAGGGCAATGAGGTCCAAGACTATATTGAGAGTCTACCAAGGAAGGACCAGGGCACGGCTATAAAGATCCTTAAGACTGTGTTCGAGGACTCAACGGATCCTGACGCAGAAGAGGAAGGTTATCAGACCATGGCTGCGGTACATTCAGCCTTGTACCAAGAGTGCCAAAAAGTAGGGATCAAGGCAGACTGCGGAGCCCAGTCTGTATGGTCAAATAGGTTTTCCGCCCTCACGCCAGCGGACCTCCCCGAGGCTACCTGGGAGGAAAGTCCTGAAGATGCTTCAGGCACATCCCCATATGATGTACCCCAGTCAAATTCGGTGGAGGCAGGAGCAACCCAAGGTGGGATAACCAGGGACCACCAACACGTCGGGGGTCACGACATGGGGTTTGGACTGCAACCCTCAGAGCAAGAGTCGGCCCATATCAACACAGTCAAACTAGGATTAAAGAAGGTAGGACGATGGGCCGTGCGCAACAAGGAAGGGACTTGGATAATGAAGGACCAAGCCAGAGACGGAACCGACTGTCCAACCACCAGTGGCAATACGTCCCTCCTGGTGCAGAAGCTTGCCAAGACCGGAACTGACTGTGTGGCTAGGCTTAAGACTTGCAGCTTAGGCAACCTGAGTCACGACCTGGGTAACATAGGACCAGGCAAGGACGTGGATAATGTAGGACCATGCCAGGATTTTTGAAAGGTGGAGAAGGGTCGACGTCGTCCTCCACCTTTATATGAAACACCACTCATTCTATATCTCCAGTATTTGTATCAGGGGCAGCTTCACAATCTATCACGATTCCAGTCACTCTTTACCCCCCTGATCGTACTGCATTCAAAATTGTCAACACTAAAGCCCTGATTGACTCAGGCGCCACCGGATGCTTCATCGATTACACTTTGGTCGTAGCATGTGGAATCCCCACTTCAAAACTCAAGACTCCCCTGTGGGCGAGCAATGTAGATGGTATGCCTAACCATAACAGCCTTATACAAAAGAAGGCAACGATTTTGATGAAAGTCGGAGAAACCACCCATCTCCAAGACTTCCTTGTTATTAACTGTGGCAAGGACAATGTAATCCTAGGGCTCCCATGGCTCCGCGACAACAACCTGGAGATAGACTGGAGTACAGGAAAGGTGCGACTACCCGAGGTGGAACCAACCGACCCGGAGTTGCCAAGTGGCGAGGGAGATCATGCTGCCACTATAAACATATTCAACAGGAAATGCCAGATAACAAAACTCTGACAACGGCAAGCACGATGGTGGACATGCACGGTTGACTCAGTACTCACTGCCCAAAAGGGGGAGGTTACCCTGAAGGTCCCTGAGGTGGAACTGACCACCCAGGAGGAGGAGATTCCCAGACTCTTAGATTGTGAGGAGGAGGATGAAGAAGAAGAGCACCCTGGGCCCTCAATAAGAAAAACTATGATTTTGACTTCCCTGGCTCAGGAAGCAATGAAAAGCAAAACTCAACTCCCACAGGAGTTTTGAGACTTCAAGGATGTCTTCCAAAAGAAGGACGACGGTCCCCTTCTGCCATATTGGTTGTTCGATCACGGCATCGACCTAGATGACACTTTCACCCCACGAGTTGCAAAGGCATACCCGCTCAACCCTAAGGAGCGAGAGGCATGCCAAGAATTTATTCAAGAACATCTAAAGGCTGGATGTATACGCCCATCAAACTCTTCCCAGGCCTCTCCATTCTTCTTCATTTCAAAGAAAGACAGTAACCTGAGACCATGCCAGGACTACTGCTACCTCAATGAGCATACCATTAGGAACGCGTACCCACTCCCGCTCATTGGAGATCTGATGGATAAGCTCAAAGGTTCTCGCTATTTCACAAAGATGGATATCCGTTGGGGATACAACAACATCTAGATCAAGACTAAAGATGCCTGGAAGGTGGCGTTCATCATGCCCTTCAGCCTCTTCAAGCCTCTCATAATGTTCTTCGGCCTTTGCAACAGTCCAGCGACCTTCCAGTCGTTTATGGACTTCATTTTTAAGGATATGGTGGTGGAAGGATGGTTGATCATCTACATGGATGATATGTTAATCCACTCCAAGGATCTCAAGGAACACCATGACAGGATGAGGCAAGTTTTGGAGTGGCTACAAGAAAACCAACTCAGCCTCAAATTAGAGAAATGCATGTTTGATGCCTTGGAAGTAGAATTCCTCGGAATGCTCGTTCATGAGGGGGTCATCAAGATGGACCCTACCAAGCTCTCAGCGATCGCAACCTGGGAACCCCTGAAGTTGGTTCGAGCAGTCCATTCATTCATTGGATTCTGCAACTTCTACTGAAAATTCATTCCCAACTTCTCTGACATTGTGTGACTGATCTTGGATTTAACGAAGAAAGGGCAGCCATGGTCCTGGATGCATGAGCAACAGAAGGCTTTCAACCTCCTCTGGAGCTCGCCCATAAAGAAGACCCTAATGCCGACACTACTTGAACTTTTGGTACACTTCACTTTCCTAATCATTGCTAATCTATTACAGAAATACCGAACATACATCAACTATTGTCAAAACCCTCATCACGTGACCTATGTCACATGATCTAGTCACATGCCATCACGTGACCTCAGTCACATGATCTTATCTCTTATCTCGGCTATGCACCTCATGGCAACCACATTGCATTCTTATCATCGCCTCATGCTTTTCCTCTTGACT
>JBBPRQ010000751.1:0-15865 GCA_038093095.1 Boletus insuetus | reverse complement strand
CTCGACCCACCATATTTTTGTGTCAGCTCGAGCATCTTCACCCAGGGTTTCTCTTTTGGGACCTCGAGGAGGCACCGAAGACCTGAAATGCCTGGTGGCAAACGACGCGCTCGGTACCTTGCATAAAGTTCATAAAGACAGATCGAGAAGACGAGCTTAGGTAGAGTCCCAAAACCCATGATACTGACGGCGGGTAGAGCAGCCAGAGTATGTGGTACGGGGTCTGGAGAGCCCGATCGCTGCGATAGAGCGTTGCACTATATGCCAGGTTTGATGCCATCTGGCAATAATGCGAAGCAGTGCAGGATTCCGATTCCCACGGAGTTTCAGAGGAAACCCTGAGTCAGACTGGGTTGGATCAGATCAGCTGAATCACAGGACTTGCCGAAACCTCCCTGAATTACTCCCATTTTTGTTTCTTAGCGTCACATAAAGGAAGTATCAGCCATGGCTTTGCAATGTTTGTTGGAGTATAATACCAAGCGACCGGGATTGTTTGTAACCTGTCGAATTTTGCTGTTGAGATTCGCCCTCATGACCCGGCCAACTTGAAGTTGTGTCCAACTCGTAATTGTGGGCACTGGGGATGGACAATTTGGACACACGGCCGACGGCTGGGGCTGTGGTGCTTCCAATAGTCCGTGACGACATAGGTGCAATTGAAAATGTCATGCGTTGTTGGGCGTTGGTTGGGTGTGTTTGGTAGGTGCTTTCATTGTCTCGTCAACCTAGGGTGTGTTTTCCTTTTAATTGTAACAGTACAGAGGGCGAGAAGGATCAGGTTACGTTTTTGAGTAATCGACTCTGGCATCGACTTTTACATTACGACTGGGCGCTTAGGAACTAACAAGGGTCAAGCTATGTACCTTACTACCCTGTGTACCTTATGCCCCATATATTACGTAATCATCCCGAACCATATATTTTGCCCACCCATTAACATCTCATCTCATAGATTCTCCAGTAGAGACCGTGTATTTTACTATGTGTATATGTACTACAAACAGAGATCATGTTTATCATGATCAAACTGCCATCTTTGTCCACCTAGTCCTAGGGAATGTCACACTATCCCTTACCCCCAGTTCGGCGGTCACAAATTACCACAGACTGTCACAGGTTGGGTTCAGACTCCAACTGCGCCAGACTGGTCATTGTGGACAACCTACAGATATGTTGATTAGGCTATGAGTATTACAGTATATACATGTATGTATTATAAAGCTATTTCCAGAATGACTAGCTGAGGGTACATGGGGTGGTATCAAGGGAATGCTATGAATGAGACATGGGACCACCTGACAACAAGCCGGCGACTCAACAGCGACTTGCCATGTCTGACTTCAGGACGAGCCATTCATTTACGACATTCTCTTGTGCAGCATTGAGATGCTGTGTGTCCTGATGAGCATGATGGATGGACTTGTGTAGACCGTTGAAATGGTCACTAAGGGTCTGGCAGGCCACCTGCAGCACCGTGTTACACTCAGATCATATGTGGAGAAATCACTCATCTGATTAGCTGTTGCAGCCGTGTTGATGGTCCTGTGAGTCCCATTATGGAGTTTCCAGACAGCAAGCTCCATTTAGACCTCATACTCTGAGTCCTTGGTGGAAGCTCACTGCCTTTGATGGCCTGCCATCGCCAGCGACATGTCCTTTGACGCGTGACTTGAAGAACGATCGTGTCGCATGTTCAGCAGGCATGATTGAAACTCTGATTCGGCAGGTACTTGGCAAGTGACAGCCTGCATGACACAGGCCAACCAGACAAAACCGCACAATCTTGTTTTTGCTCATTCAACTTCGTAGACATATGTATATGTAGAAACTCATATGCGTAGTGTAGAGTAATGAAAATGGTGTGTTTTTAGTGTAGTGCCAAACTGGGGGTAGGTGCCGAACTGAGGCCCATCGGGACATTGGGGAGGTCGTAAGGGTGAGCTGAGATGACAATGGATGAGGTGGCAGTGACAGTGCAATGAACGACAGCAGCAGCGAGTCCAGACGACTCATGCAGAAGTTGTTCACTATAGGCAAGCCCAGTCAGCACTGAGAGATCCACAAAAGGTCCAGATGTGACTCACCTGTACCAGCCCAAGCCATGCGAGCGAACCCGAATCGCATCACAAAATGGGTGCATCCCTGCACACAGTGTCCATATATGGTAAGTCACAGCTGGTGTAAATGCTGCACTGCCCAAGTGCATGCAGTGGCCTTGATTGACTCCTGGTGGCACCATTTTCGCATATTGTGCCCTGGCAACACTTCCCCATCGTCTATGGTCCATATACAGTGTGTACATTGCGTCCAATTCACCTGATTCAGCCTTGATGTGGTTTGGTGACTTGGTGAGTACTCCTGGTGTTACTGACTCTTGTAGGTTGCAATTTCAGTCGTCCTCAGTGGCGCGGTGGGTTGGTACGGTCAGTAGGTCTTCTGGGATGTTTGGATGGTGGTTTGGACGCCTCAGGTATGCCTGTTGTTGAGTGCTTTTGCTGTCCGTGCTGACTTGCTTGGTATTCAGCTAGCGTGTCCATTTCGACTCGTTTTGAGTCGCGGCGCCACTTCCATCACATTCCCCATCCATATGGATGCTGTCCGCATCGATTCCGCACTCTGGATTGCGTTCGACATCAGTTCTTGCCTCCTCCACCTTCACCTGGTCACCTGGGCCTCCATTTCGACTCTGCGCATTCGTGTCGACGTCGTGCTCATTCCCCTGGCTCTCTGGATGCTCCTGGATGCTGTGGGAACCGCTTTGCATGACCGCTTCGTGTCCCAGCTCGATTGGCTCAACTGGAGTGCCCTTGGGTGAGTTTTTGTGCTCCCTTATCTCTGAGCATCCACGCAGGTGTACTGACATGTTTCGCAGCTTCATCGACTCGTCCCTGATGTTCTTGGCATGGCTGGACACTCCCAACACATCTGCTTCGACTCTTGTGAGTTCTGTCTCGAAGCTCGGACCTCTTTCACCTTCCCCCTCAAGCTCGACACTCTGGGGTTCACTCGCACAGTTTGCGGCTCCGTCAGGTGGCTTGGGTGGCACTGGAGGTTTGTCAGGTGAGTCTTTGATTCCCTTTTCACCATGCTGATCATTTTTGTTGTCAGCTGTGGTCGATTGCGCACATGCCCGTGCGCTTCCTCTCTTCAACTTGGTCGACGTTTTACGATGCGATTCGGGTTCGCTCGCATGGTTTGCAGATTCGTCGGGTGGCTTGGGCTGGTACAGGTGAGTCATCTGGACCTTTTGTGGGTCACTCTCGGTGCTGACTGGGCTTGCCTATAGTGAACAACTTCTGCACGAGTCGTCTGGACTCGCTGCTGCTGTCATTCATCGCACTGTCACTGCCACCTCGTTCATTGTCATCTTGGCTCACCCCTATGACCTCCCCATACGCCTCCATGTCTGCGCTTCCATGCGCAACACTCCCATTTCGTTCGATGTGGGTGCAAAATATATGGTTCAGGATGATTACATAATATACGGGGCATAAGGTACACAGGGTAGTAAGAGCGCCCAGTCATAATGTAAGAGTCGATGCCAGAGTCAATTACTCAAAAACGTAACCTGATCCTTCTTGCCCTCCGTAAACAGGAAATTTTTCTTGGTGTACGGTGTACACGTGCAAGGTTGAGACGGGGCTCTGCGCAACTATCTTATGTCTAGATTCTTGTAAGTACACCTGTTTTTTTGGTTGGTTCCCAGAAGCTTACCACGACGAAAGCAGAGCGTTACCGACTGTAATTGGCCATCTAGTTCATGCTTGCACAAGTGTGCATTTGCATGCCTTGTTGACACAGTCACATAGGGATGCCAACGAGTAGAGGCCCCTATCAGCTCTGTTGTTACCATTGCAATCATGTTGGAATTGTACAAAATGCCTAGCACTTCCAGTACATGCCCATCATCCAAAAGCCCTGGAGATAACGGCTTGTTGCTATCCGCTTATCTGGCCTTCAGACGTGACACCTCTCATCATAGTACTCAGGCAAGTAAATCCTCACTAATCCGGCCGTAGGGTAATTGTTACGATTCTCTCTTTTCCTTTTATTTTGTATCAATGACGCGTCTCGTCTTCTCTCTGCGGACTTATCTTTCCTTTCCTCTATGATGACACATTCCCCTCACGTGTTCCTCCTGTCGGTGTCCCAACGGTCTCCATTTACTTAGTCATCATTTCTTCCATCCGTTTCCATTCTTTTCTATGCCTACCCTCAATGCTTGTATATCCAACATATATAAGTCGTAGATACCGCTCTAGCGTTTCCCCACGCTTGAGCTCCTTTGTCTTCTTGTACCACGTACAATCTATTTTGCTCTTGCCTTGCCCTCCGCTGGTTTTAGCCCAGCTCCCTTGAACCTTTGAACCACTGGTCTCAGCCCAGTCCCCTTGACCCTTGTGTGGACGCCCCCACAAGGTACCCTTGAACCCTTGAACTACTGGTCTCAGTCCAGTCCCCCTTGATCTTCGACCCTCCATTCTATAAGTCCTTGTCGTACTTTTGACTCGACGCTCTTGTCCCGTGACCATTCAAAGGCTACGCTTGTTCCTACCCGGACCAAGCGTAACAGTAATCCATCACTCGTTACATTAACCCATCCTCTCTTTCATCCTTGCCTTTTCCCTGTGCGGCCATTATCTTTGTTGCTGCTATTGCTTGTCACTTTTGTTTACAAGGGAGTGTTAATGATATCTCACTCTAGTCCATCAGCAATATTGTTTTCAAGGCCGCCACACAAATTCAACCAATTAGTGATCAACCTGGTACGCTCGCTGCCCCCGTGTTTTCATAACCTTTCTGGACAGCTATACAGTCTACGCTGACCCTGCCAGTGGTGCCCCTGACATCGACACTATTTCTGGCATCTTTGGTAAATTTGATATGGTCGTTTCCACAACTGTAGTGCAATTGCAAACGGCAACCAAGGTTGACTTGTCTGCTCTTAGCCCTACGAGGCTATACTCAGCCATTCATGGAGCCATTGTACCAAGTGAGTATATCTGAACAACATCCATTTTATCAAGTCATGCCTGTCCTGACCGCATTGTCAAATCCGCCAGAGCTTACCACTTTCATTGAAAATGTCATCCGCTATGTGGGGTATGGGTGTTCCTTCAATTACTGTCTTTTATTTATTCACTGAGACTTCTCTGCCAGGTCTGGGCTTGGTTTCCTTGTATCCTATATCCTGTTCTTTGTACTCACACTGATTTTCTGTATTTTGTCACCTATCACTCTCCTTCTTTGTGGCACTTTTGTCTTGGTTCACCTTGGTGTTCTCGTCTAGTTAAGGATCATGTAAAACAATAGTTAGCACATCAATATAGAGCTGGAGGGTTGATTTGATTCAATGGATTCCTTCTCTGGGTTAGTACGAAGACCATCGGATTCAAAATCAATAGCCGATGACACGACATGTCAGTGCGGTGCATGATGCCATGTCCGAGTCCTTGGTTTGTGTTTTCATCTATGCATCTGAGAAATGGAGCATCAAACACGTGGAGACTCAAAGACAACATACTTGCATTCCAAAACACCAAAGGTTTCACGTATCATATCCTCAAGAAGCCTTGATGGCAGGGTCTTTCACTGTCATGCCTCTGCAGCACCAGTTCACCTGTGTGTTCAGTTGCAAAAGTACAATAGTGGGTGAAGGTTGATTATGTTGGCGCCTTTCTCAGACACCAGCCTTCCTGCAGAGTGACTCCCTAGTAAATGTGAATCAAGCAACCACACCCAGAATGATGACTCATGCAAGAACACGATTGATAGAAAAGGTCGGGACAAATATTAGCAGAGCAAACAATCGGGGCGGTACTTGCTCTGATGGAGGTATAATGTGCCAGGTTTGCATTTCCCAAGCCCAGTATTTCACTCAGAATGCTCAACGTCGGATGCTCGGGGAAGAGCAGGTTGGTGGTTGACTCTGAAAGCTGTGTTCAGTTGAGCGAAGCCCAGCATACTATGCAAAGGCAGATATTTGAGACGATCAATTGCACGGGTGCAGCAAACAAGTGTCCAAACATTTGTGATACACAATCCATCTCCCGGCCCGTTTGAGACACCTCTGGCAGAATGCTGTACCTTTTCGATGCACATGATTGAGTGACTCGTGCCAATGCGTCTAAGATTGGATTCAGGCATGAGGGATAGCATATTAACGATCAGCTCTAGATACCTGTCTGGAGGTGAGGCAGCTCGGGTCCCCAGGCACTACTTGACAATGGCATTGACACCTCTAGCAGAGAGGTAATCTTTTGCGATGGTAGGACTCTGCAAGAAAATGTTGTTGGGTTCTGGCCGCGAGAGGAAAGACGGAACGTACGAGGTTTTTGACGAGGTCGTATATGCTTGTGTCGTGGTACCTGAGCGTTATGTGTGGAACTGTGTACAGAGCCTGTTGATGGTCAGCATTACAGAAGAGATGTGAGATGAACGACGCACTTTGAGTCCTGGGTGTCGCAGTATGTACGTAGTAGGAGTGAGGTGCATCAATCGGAGTGTCTGTGAGAAGAGAGTAAGATGTCGCCAGGACAGCACAAGCGAAGACACACAGTTATAAAACGACAACCCTTGTGTAGTGTGGACGAATATGCATTTCATCCAGCCACATTTTATACTATCGCACTCATACCAGCTGTCATGTAAGACTCCCTTGCCATCCCCGTCGGTATTCCTCATCCACACACGCGCAAGGTCAGACGGATCGCTGGCGACGCTGGCGAACAGTTACCCCTGTTCATCCTATATGCTTTACTCTGCAAATGATACCAATCCTTTTTCCCTCTTTAGCATGAGCGACATGTCAATAATGGAGATGGGACACTGACACCACGGGGAGTGAATACATGGGGTGGGATGAGATTAAGGACGGTGTACACACATTTTGGGTGGATATCGGGGACTAGGATGCCATGTTCTGAAGACACTCCCGTGCATGGCAGGGACACCCTGGGGTTCATTTCGAGTTTCATTTTCAACGATCAGTGACTTACTTTTCTCTCCTTGGGCTTGTGCTATTGCCTCAAGACGTGAATAGCTATGAGTCTTGAGGTGACACAGTTCTCGTCGCCACGAATCTATGCAAGGTCCTCAAGCACAAACGATGAAGTTGATTCACATTTCTGAGGATGGAAGCTAGCCCTGTGCTTAGAGACAGTTGGTTCTGTCATGCAGAGGCAAGGTCGTATTTGCGTCGAGCGCTGACATTGAGACCCACTGTAAATAGTAATGCCACTGTAGATTAGTGTCCAATTCAATAATAATCATTGTCAACGTCATTCATTAGTAAATTTACATCCTTCTTTATTTGGCTTTATGTGTCTTATTCTGCTTAGCTGACTATCACAACATCTCCAAACTCATATAAAAATGAGTTTCTAAGCTAGATTTTTGTTAAAATATAGTGTACTTGAGGTTTCTAATGTTGTGGAATTAATTGTGGTAGTATTGTACATGATTTGTAGTTTGACAAGTACAATAAGACACATAAAGCCAAATAAAGAAGCATGTAAATTTACTAATGTTGGAAATCAGCATCTGTCACTTAAATCTATGTCAAATCAGTGTCTTCCACACTGAATGCCAATGTTTTATCAACTGATACATAGTGGCTTCCGATACTTGAAATCACCCAATATTTTGTGTGCCCATTCTCAGATAGTACATAGCATCAATTTCTGCATCAAATTAATCTATTAGGTAGTATGTACAATGAGTCTAATGTGAGTTTACCGTAGTACAAGTGATAAACTTCAGTGGTATTGCAAGTGTCTGTGAGTCCACAGCACGATCGATAAGGCACCATGGCAGTGTCATTGTTGTCATCAGGCTGCCCTCTGTGTCCTCCTTGTGGATGTCATGGGACAGAAGTGGTGGCACTGCAGACATTTATGTTAGCCCATGGTTGGGGACAGCCAAGCTTAGCAGTACTTGTGCTTTGAGGCTGATTACATAATCAGATACATCTGCTCCTCCGTGATTGAATCCACCCATGGAAAGGTTTTTAAGCCTGTAAATTCATTGAGACTGTTGCCGTGAATGCTTGATAGATATATATTACTCATCTGATAAACTCAAGGTGATGAGGAAGGATTGGGACAAGGACGTATGGTGATGGTAGGGAGATAAGGAGATAGGTTGGAGTTTGAAGATACGATGCGGCTTGTCACACTCGTGGCTGAACTCTATCACATGACCCTTTTAACCCTGCTGCAGCAGCTGTATGTCTTGATGATCACCTGTCCAAGACTCCACACCAATGAAGCCGCTCAGCGCTCGGGGTTAAGGCTGTGGCGGAAAGCCACTAGCAGAGATCAAGAGTGGAAGGTGAGCACAATGTTGTCCCACTCTGTGGATTTGAGTGGGGCAGTATCTGGAGATTGGAGTGTTGACAATCCTCCAACATCTGTTGGTCACTGATCAGGCATTGACAGAATATACCCCAGGCAAGTCTTTGTAACAGGCACTGACCTGCATGAAATCAATATTGTGCTGAGTCAGGACATGAATCCTTAGATTTCCAACCTAATCAATGGTTGGAAATTTCTGATATTTCACTTACAGGTAGTCCACTATACTAGCTATCTTTCCTCCAAGTTTCATTCTCTCATTCCAAACCCTTCAAGAGATATTCACAAATCTCCTCTGAAGTGCCTTACGCTAGTGTTTACTACACTAAGAATCGTACACTTTATTAGCCTCCTGTATATAGAAAAGCCCCTATGTAGATTACCTAATCATGTAGTGCATTGCTTCATCTGCACAGCTCTAGAGTCATATGTCCTTGCAGCATAGCATTGGATTTGTTTGGCTCAGATTACACAATTATAAGGTTTTGAGGTCTCCTAGGATGCACACAGCCTTATACCTGTGCAGAGTTTCTGTCCCTTGTGCACAACCTCAGAATTGGATGAGTAATCACCAAGACAATATTACCAATCATTCTCTTGGCTAGCCAATCAGATCACTTGTGCTTGGTAAGCTAGAGAAAGGTAGCACAGCCCAGAGGTAGATATATATAGAAACACAGCCTCATGTAATTATGTATATAAGGAGTGGATTTGGTCACCAAGAAGCAGCTTCTTATTAGCTCATATTAGGCTGACAGAAGCTTATTTGAAGCTCATCAGTTCGAGTTTTTAGGTTAATTAGCTAAAGGCTAATAGCTTAAATTCATTTAGACTAGACTAAGTAGCACTACTACTACTAGCTAGTCAACCTTAGGTAACTTGTACTAAGCAGAAAACAAGTGCCAACAGATTATCTAAGCATTTCCTTAAGTGGGCATATCAATTGCCAATTGTAACCTAAGTAAATCTAGCCTAGGAATACTTGGAAAATTGTATTAGAAATCACCCTGCTTATCCTGTTGACAAACATTCACTCCAGTTGCCCAATAAGATAAGGTTATCAGTAACCAATATTGCGTGTGAACTGAGTGACTCATATAGTATTATTCCCACGCTTCACCTTTAGTATAGCTACAGTAGTTTCCCAGGAAACCTAGCTAACTTTTATTTAGGCATTTTACTACTGCTTTGCCTATATCAATTCCATTAGTAGGAATATTGTTGTGCTTTGTTTGGTGAAAATTACTTCATCATACAAGCTTCCATTTCGGCCTATAACCCCTAACACAGCCACAGAACTTGAAGCGTAGTAAAGCTTACAAGTTTCTACAGTCTTTTTAGCTAGTATATCTAGCACCATTTACCTAGTTTTTACTAGTCCTTTAGTAGTACTCATCTTACTACTCACATTACCTACACTTAGCTAGAAAGAAAGCCAACCCTTTTCCCTAGACAATAGTCAGGAAAGGAAGAATGACCAGGGAGCCAATTGACTAAGTATTCTCACTCACTCAGTAGACTAGTTTTCTATTCTTTTCTTCTGTTTGATCTGGTAGTTAGTGTTGTCTCTATCACCAGCTTATAGTCAGATTGGGCCTGGAGGATTGATTGTGTTTAGATTCCCCTAGCCATCTACCAGTCTAAATCCTGAACAAACAACACTGCTCGTGCCTGCATGGACTTTTACAGACTACAAGGTTCAAGGTGCTTCTATGAATAGTGTTATCATTGATCTCACAAGTGCTTGCAGTATCCAAAACATGTATGTCATGCTTTCACATGCAACATTCTTGAAAAACCTTGCCATCTTCTGTTGGTTTTCTTTTCATCGAGTATTTTTGCGATTCCAATAGGACTTGTGCACTGAACTCTAGTGGATTGCATGCCTTGATTTGGAGACACTAGCATGGTTTCAAGGCTGGAATTCTGTTCTGGAGAGTGAAGAAACTATTACAGGCCTAACATCAGCTGAGTATGACAGTAATTGACTCTGTCACTATTGTACCATTGATCATCACAATACTCACCAGATGTGTTTTCAACTACAGTGTCCAATGCATAGTGATCTCCATGTCTCAATTCTCAGGATTGTCCAAAATTCCATCCATGTTGATTGCAACAAACAAACCACCAAGCATATTTTCTGCCTATGTCCTCCAAGTCATCAGTCATTACATACAATCCATTCTACATTTGTATATACATCCACATTGTGCTTGTGTAATTGCTTGCCATTCCTAAACATAGCTATTTTCTTCACTTGTACATTAAAGTGTACACTCACAGGTCTAGGTGTGCCTGGAAGGCCATGGAATCTCATTACCTACCTTGTGGAGTCTGTTGATATCACTCATGTCACACTACCATCACAACATGACAGTCACAGCAACTCAACATACTCTCACCTAACACCAGCACTATAGTAATACAACTAAGGTAACCTATAGATAAGCACTGCAAGGTCTGTGCTCATGTATTAGTAGTATAAATTCCATAGCCAGAAGACCAAGACATCTTCATTCTTGTTCTCCTGGTTTTTCTCAAACCTTCTAGCAGTTCATCCTTCCTAGTACTCTTGACTGCAAACACTAGACCCTTTGGTGGGTTTGGTCATTTCAGCTAGTATATCTAGCACCATTAATTTAGTTTTCACTAGTCTTTCAGTAGTAGTTGTCTTTACTGCTTATATTACCTACACTTAGCTAGGAAGAAAGCCAACCCTTTTCCCTAGACAATAGTCAGGAAAGGAAAAACAACCAGGGAGCCAATTGACTAAGTTTTCTCACTTATTCAGTAGACTAGTTTCTTTTCTTTTCTTCTGTTTGATCTAGTAGTTAGTGTTGTCTCTATCACCAGTTTATAGTCAGATTGGGCCCAGAGGATTGATTGTGTTTAGATTCCCCTAGCCATCTACCAGTCTAAATCCTGAACATACAAGGATAGATTGTCTGATCAATGAACCTTTTGGTCTGGACAGTTCTAGTGATCAAGGATCATGATGATGAATATGAGGTTGATTACCTGGTCGATTCCAGATACAAGGGTCACTGCCTTGAGTTTTTGGTTTATTAAAAGGGTTATGATAAAATAGATAGGATATGGGAGCCTGTAGCTAATCTCAAGCATGCTATCTACAACTTTCACAGGAATCACCCTTCTACCCCTAGGGCTTTGGCTATGTCACCCACTACCTTTTCTAAGCTATTTCAGGATTACAAGAACCTTACCATGATGAATCCATGCTGTTTGCTCTTTGATCATCTGGAAGTTGATCTTTAGCTTGGAGGTGTGTCCAGATCAACAATGCTCTTGCTATATAAATCAACACATTCATCTTGGTTGAGCCATTGCTCCCACTTCACACAAAAACAAAGATGTTCTCTTTTACTTTTCTCATCCCCTATTGATGTCTCAAACTCTATATGTTTTATCACCTATGGCTTATGACGTCCCTCTCATTCAATGCCATATCTATTCTCTTTTCTTTCAACTATGATTTCACTTTCTTTCATCTTTGTTACTTATGGATTCTCCTCACATTCACCCCCCATTGCTTGTGATATGTCACTCTCTTGCCAGATATTCTCTCTCAACAAATCACTCCTTTCAACAAAGGTTACTGGGATGTAATCTGTGCACTCCTAAATCAGAATCCTCTTACTCTCACAGACCATATCACTCATATTCATCACCTTCCTCCTCCTCCTCCTTATCCTCTAAGAGACTCCCTCCTGATGCTTAGATGGATAATGTCATTGATAACAGGCTGGCATCCACACCATGGAATAATATCCCTTGGAATTCCATCACTGCAGAAGACACAGCAGAAATCTGAGCTCCACATAAGGAATACCAAGAGGACTGGACAGACATGGAGACAGAGACCAGTCTCCCAATTGCCATGAACACCAAAGCTTGGAATGTCCTACTTGAAAAACTGGATCCTAGTTCAATGTTGACATACAACACATACAATCAGACTATGCATTGACATAACCTAGTGCTCTTCATTGCTATGTACATTTCCAAATGCTCAGGAGCATTCAAACCTGTTACCAGTTAACATGGGGATGCCAGGTCTTCATGACATAGAGGTTGCACAGGACATTCCAGAGGATGTTGCCAGTCAGGCCACTAATGACACTCAACAGTGTCAAGAATCATAGATTTAGATCTAGTCTTTCTCTTATCTTTCTTATCAATGGTCTAGACTCTTCTCTATGATATAACATGTCAATGATTACTAATCATTAGTAAGACTGGCTGATGCATCAGTTATTGTGTCTTGGCATATATCTGTTATGGTCTACAAAGGGGGTACTCTTTTTCACTATATCAACTACGCTTGTGCAGCTATACTGCTTTACTTGTCTTTCCCTAGACTCTGTTTCTTACTCTACAGAGTTGTATTCGTACTGGAGTCATCCTCCAGATAGTCTCTCCTTTTCTGTCTATTGTTTACATACTCACATAGTGCCCCACCTCCACTCTATATTTAGCTTATTCCTTCTGATCCGCTTCTGCACAGGATTCCTTTGAACTTCCACCTGTGCAGTGTTTCTCTTTTAGATCACACTACCACATCCCGCAGTTCCGCATCATCGGGATGGACTATATGGAGTACAGTCGTCCTTTGGACTCCTGTTTCCTTTTTCCTATTATATCACTTACCTTACTTGCATGGACCAGGGGCCTACCATATATAAACTCTGTACTTCTCTTGTGTATTTTCCCTAAGCTAGTTCTACACAATATCAGCATAGTTCTAGTGATCCGAGAGCTCCAGTGGCTAGTACCTGGATATCGGAGACCATCGAGCCCACCTCAAGTCTCAGTTCATCTTCTGAGATGGACTGTGGTAGACATTGCCCTAGCAGGACCCTCTACTCGTTACTCACCCTCTACTCATAAACTTGTTCAGACCAAGGTAACCTTACGCTCCACTCATCACTAACTGCACTGCATGTTACAATATCAGATTAGCTGACACATTGTTCTATGGTATGACTTTCTATTTACCATATATAGTATAGGAGTATATAAGTACAAACACATCTTACATGTATATAAACCAGGTCTTACAGCCTGTACCAATAACTGAACATCTCTGTTCTCTTCTCCCACCTTAAATATTGAGTCTCTACTCCACTCAAACCTTTTGTAATGCTCGCCCTCAATAGCGGTCCTGAATGCTGACACTACTGGAAATTTTACTACACTTCACTTTCCTAATCATTGCTAACCTATTACAGAAATACTGAACATATCTCAACACATTGTCAACATGCTATCACGTGACCTTAGTCACATGATCTAGTCACATGATCTTATCTCTTATCTTGGCTATGCACCTCATGGCAAACACATTGTATTCTTATCATCGCCTCATGCTTTTCCTCTTGATTCACTTTCCCTTATCAGCCAATAGCAATAACCGCTCTTATCTTGAGCCTATAGCATAAGTCTCTCTTATCTTTCTTATTGCCTCATGGTACCCAGTGACCATACTATTTACTACTTATGGTTAGTATAGCCTCTAGCATAGCTTGGTCTGTGCACGGTCTCTCTTAGTATATATAGTCGTACTTATAGTAGTACAGACCTTAGTCTTATTCACCTGTTCTTACCTCGTATTTCCTCTTCATTGATATACATCCTCTGTTGTCTTAAGAATCACATATCCTACTATTGATCAGACTCACAATGTCACAAGGTTCCCTCGTAAAGTCATAGTGGGAATAAGGGTTGTTACACCTTTTCCATACTCAAGTCTATCCCTCCTTGGAACTAGTCTCTGTGAGTTTCCCACAGTGTTTGTGCTGGTGCTATCAACTTTTGGATTATATTCCATTCTTTCCATTTCAATAAGCAGGAATTCCAGGACATGCAGAAGTTCTGATTAGATCAACCAGGATGTTTGATTTTAGAATGGAGAAAGTGTTATGATCACTATCCAAGCAATAATGGACTTATCAATTTTCTTTCTTTTCTTTGCCCCTATCTATTCATTTCCACTTCATTGCTTCTATTCACACATGCATATTTAATCTCCCACATTTATGTTTCTCTTTCACATTAAATCTACATTGTCACAGTATGTTTCTCTTTTACATTAAATCCACATTGTCACAGCATGTTGCCACCAACATACACATTATACATGTTTGACTATGCATGGCTATGTTGCCACATCCTCATGTTTCCCAGTATCAAGGATACTTACTATATATAGAGTAGCACCACTTGGTCTGTGTGCACATGTACTTAGTATATATACATCAATGTAGTGCTAGAGGACACCAGTCTTGTCCTCTTGGAGTTTTCCTCTCAGATAACTCTAGTTTTCATCTCTCATCTCTTATTTTTTCCTTTGTGCAAGCAACCTAGCACTAACTTCACTTAAGCATGAGTCTGAGGGTTGTTTTAGGTGGCAAGAATATACTAATTGACTTTTTTTACCCATCATGCTTAGCTGTGTTGAGCTGTGTGCCATGAGTAAAACAAGTAAAATAAGCAGCAAATAAGTCATAATAAGACTTTTGTAAATTTGCTGGTTTGATCTAGGATATCATCAAAAATTATTAGTAACACATGGACCTTTTTTTGAAAGAGGTGGGGATGATGTATGGTGTGATGATAGAGTAGATACAACTATAAAGCATGAAGGATTGCCTCTTCTGGTTTTTTTAGAACTTGTGCTATTTGGACCTCATTAATCAATGCTTTGATGTCTCAGCAGAGTTGAGCAATGTGTTTAAAAGGCCTGGGGGTGCCAACATCTAGATTTGATAGATTAGACTATTTGAGATCAAGATCAGCAATGATGCTCAATGGACTGGGGGGAGGCTGGAAACATCATTGCTAGGTGTAGTGTCCTAATCCATCTCTACATATGCAAGCAGATCATCTTCATCATGATTCCAGTCATTCATCATGGACTAATTTTCATGGCATGGTAGAAGAAGGGTTTGGGAGATGGGGGAATCAAGATTACATAGGATATCATGCTGTATGAAACAACTCTACAGACTCACACTTAAGTGAAGCTGCTTTGCTGGATTGCTTTCACAGAGAAAAAGACAAGAGAAGTGATGAGAACTAGAGTTGCCTATAGGGAAAACTCCAAGAGAACAAAACTAGTGTTCTTTGGTGCTACATTGGGATTTATATACTAAGTACATGTATGCACAGACCAAGCAGTGCTGATACTATATACAGCAAGTATCCTTGATACTGGGCAACATGAGATGTGGCAGCACAGCCAAGCATAGCCAAACATGCTTGATGCACATGTATGTGACAGCATGTAGCAACAGTGCAGATCTAATGTGAATGAGAAGCATGGATGTGGGAGATTAGATATGCATGTGTGATAAGAAGAGATAAAGAAGAAATGAAGAATTGTGAAAGAAAATAGATAGGAGTAGAAAAAAAAAAAAAAAAAAAAAAAAAAGTTAAGTACATTATTGCTTGGATAATGATTATAACACTATACATATTAGTAAAAA
>JBBPRQ010000750.1:0-15875 GCA_038093095.1 Boletus insuetus | reverse complement strand
ACGCGTGTTCACTGGGCTCGACGCACTGTGGGTCGTGCAGCGCAGCGCCCGTCAAATAAACAGGTACTGTGTACGCCGTTAGATCATCCTAGTCGTGCAAGGTGAGAAAAGACTTGAGTGTACATGTAAAGGGAGCGTATATACATACTCGGAGGGGACGATTCGTGCACGAGGAACGCCTTCTTCTCGACTCTTCGCTGGGTTTATGAGGGTCGAGGCTATTAGGGGGCTCGTCGACATTCAACGTTCAGCGTTCGATCGATGCGGCGCTTGGTGGCCAAGGTGGGGTTCGTCTCGTTTTGGGGTTCTTGTGATGAGAACATGCATATATGTGGCACACTGGATGTCACGACACGTTATCCCAACGATCCATTTTTATAATCAATTTCCTTGTACTTGTGTTGGCTCAGAGCTCAACGTCTCCGACCCATCTGACCGCTTCGTTCGGTGGACGAGAATAGTCCCCCGGTGAGTACGACCTTCGTTTTTCCATCGCGGACGTACGACGTGGGGGGACCGGCCGCGATGTTCGGGCAAGTGGGTGCTTAGTGCACGGAACGAGTATTCGATTCGACGATGGGATTTGCTACGTACCCTCGATGCTTTTTCCGTTACAAAATAGGGGTCGATGTGGACGTAGGCACGGGCGTAACGAGGAGCCGCGCGTCGTCACAAATGACACCAGCCCCAGCGTGTCCGACCGATGAGGCGTCCCTCTCGCCCATGATGCAGCATCGCGATGGGGATGTGGTCCAGGTGTGCGTTTGTAGTTGTGAAAAATGGGACTACTTGTCGAGCGGGGGGAGGTGTGCCTTGTGTGATCCGGGGGAGTTGGGAACCTGCGAAACCTGTGGTGTCGTGGGATAAGTGAAAGACTGACCTCCGAAGCGAGTGACGACGAGCTCAGAGCCTGGGGAGAGGGAAACGGCGGCGATGGCAGTACCACCGCGAGGTCGGGCGGGTGCCTGCGAGCTTGTGCCATGTATAGGTGGCGAGGTCATAGGCGTGCAAAGCGGCGAGTCGGCGCGACGCCGGGCATCCGGCTGAATGTATAAATTCACCCTAAGTACCGTCGCACGGCATCAAGTGATAGACCTGAAGTACTGACCCGTGACTCGGATTCTCGTCTGGACCCAGCTAGTTGTGAAAACTCTTGGTCGACGTTCGATCGTTTATAATGAGTGGAGCAGAACAAAGTTCAACAAACAGAACGCTTTGAAGTTCAAGATGGAGGAAAAGAAGCCCCGAGGCGCCGAGGTGGTCGGCGCTTAATGGTCCCTTCCGTATCACGTGACAAAGTCCTCCATGAACTCCTTGAATGACCATAGCTTCGGTTTGAGCTCGGACAACGGTATAAGTGAACACTTCTATCACATTCTCTAGCTTGTTCGTTGGTGGTATCGTTGGGGGAACCCTACGACATCGAGGGACCCATGGACGTGAACCAGTTCCCGTGTATGATCATGGTGAATCTCTTTAGCACTGCACGCATCGTTCTTGCTCACGGACATCCATCTTCAAAGCTTACCTCACCCTCGCCGACTCCTGGGACTCATGTTCGCAGAAGTGTATCCATGTACGTTTTCTGTCTCTGTCTGAGAACAACATACATATTCCCGTCCGTAGACCTCTATCGTACATATCCATGCAGCGCTCCTTCTACCGCTCTTCTGCGCCTTATGGGTGACCGAAGGCAAAGGAAACGTCAACTGTTATCACGCCACGAGCTCCGTAATGAGTGTCGCGGGCGGGATGGGCGTGGACACCCGGAAAGACTAGACAATAGGAATACAGTACACTATCTCATAATGCATACGGTCGTACTGCATAAATCTCATATTGCATTGGATTTTGTGGATCCCGCGTTGGTACAGTGTAGAATTAGCAATTAATGCATAATGCATCGTGCATTGACTTGACCCGCCTATTATGCACTACGGCGGGGCCCAAAATTGAACCGGAACCTTACCAACCTTATTAAAAAACGCTTCCCCACGCCCGCACTCCACTGTTGAGCTTCGAGTCTCACAATCATGCCCGCCGCCGAGAAACGTAAACCTCGTGATGCTCCTCTTCTGCACAACCGGCAGCCCAAGAAGCCGAAGGCCATCAGTCACGGTGTCGACACTCCCTGAACATCAGCTCAAACGGCAACTCAGACATCACGGCAAAATCTCACACTCAGTGACTGGCTTACGGTCTTCGCTTATGTTGACGCACATCCATCCATCCCACAGAAAGACGTCGTAAAACACTTCGGAACATTGAAGACTGGGGCTTTGAATTTCACACAGTCGACACTCTCACGCAAACTAAAGGATCGCTCGGAAGTTGAAAACCGCATCAATGGCAATCCCTCAGCTCTCTCTTCAAAACGACCTCGAGTTGTCACCCGACCGGATGTTGAAAGGGCCCTGGTTGTGTGGATTAAACACATGGAGGCAAAAGGTGAACAATTCAATGGGCAAATGTTGAAGGAGAAGTGTAGCAAATTTGAGGAGCTTTCCAATGTCCCCGATGTAGAGAGGCTTTTGCGTCTGACCTTCCACTCAGCTTACTGACAAACCTTCGTCATTTCCGTGTTTATCTTCATCGCGAAGAGCTTCTCCATGCCAAACAGACTACTTTAGATGCGTTCCTCACTCGCCAGAGCCACCAATCCCCGAGCTAGTACAATAGTCACATAGTTACATCCTGTGACTGTCACAAGCGTGACATTCTGGTATTGCATCTTTCTCATAATGCATAACTTTTTTCGTCTCCCGACCGTATGCAGTATGAGATAGTGTACTGTATGAACCACACGACTGCGGCTAAAACAGGTACGGAGCATTGTCAAGTCCACCATGTCTTGAAACACCCGTCGCTCCTGGCTGGGGCATTGGTTACTCTTTATGTGGACTCAACATAAACTATTGATGTTCTTTCTTCGAAATCAACCCGATTTCACTGACAAGACATGTGAGGTATCGGTTGCTTTCCTTCCCCAATTTGTTATCTCGACGCCTTGTGTGTCTGCATGGATATCTTCAAATAAGATTAAACCAATTTCACTCACCAGACCTGCGGAGTGACAGTTGCTTTCAAATCCCACCATCCTGGGAAGGCATTGTTTCGTCAACTTGAGAGTTTTCCTCCGCTTGTTCGCCTGGAGGACCTTCACCGTTGTCTCGACCTTCGGCACTCTCCCCTTGATGCGTTGCCGGGTCAGTCTCACCTCGGTGCTCATCCTCGTCAGCGAAACTCCGCAAAGCACGTTTATCCCGATAGCGCGATACCAACCGTCTGAGGAAACTAGACATACGTCACTTCAGTCATCACCACGCTCACAAGGTGGCTCCCCAACACGCACTTGTACACCCGGGCAGATGCATAAGTCGGCGTGTACACGACCGCAGCGAGGACCACCAGTACTGGGACGCCGAACAGAGCTGAGAGGACAGTTACCACAGCCTCTGATCGATTGCGGAGCAGCGTCACAAGACGGTTCCAATGCCGAATGTGGGGCGGCATGGCGTCTTCCAGCGACACGAGACCTCGTTCGAACGGTCCGTCATCGACGGCCGTGATCATCTTGTAGAACATGTTGATCACATTGGCTGAAACGATCAGTAACACCATATGTGTCAGCGGTTTCGTATCCACGTACGGGGGCGGTAGATTACCTCGGTTTGGAGTCCGAACGTGCCACACTGGCGTATCTTTGTTGTCGACGAGTGCTCCAGACAGAAATAAATCTTTCAAATAGCCATACTGGATCATCCCGCGCATACGACCCCGTAATGTCTCTAGAATGACATGCCACATCAGTTCCAACGTCCTTCCAAGACGACGAGTAAAGCTTGCCGTTCTGCGCCAAGATACGAAGCGCACATGCAGGTCCTATCATCCATGAAGGCTGCCTGGGTGGCGCGTCATGTGAGGCCGTAGATCCGGCTTGCGTTTCCTCTTCACTAAGGGACGTTCGGCTGCCCTGTGTCGGCTGGATTAGCAGATAACTGGCCGGAAGAAGCATCTCGACGATTTCGCGTATACGGGGGCCGATAGCCGCCACACCGTGTTCTGAAGTTACAGAACTTCAGTTAAACCGCTGAGGATTACTCATGAATGCATACCCGTCTGCGCCAACGCATAAAGAATCGTCACCCCTGCTTTTTGAGCATTCCATTCTCCGTTCTTTAGATTTTGCAGGCTCTTGTCGACAAGCTCGGGAGTATGAGGACTGCGCGGGTCTAGCAAGTGCCTCAGCTACGGAGAACTGATATCGTCATTCCCACTTCATACCCAAGGACTGGAAGATATCCAACCAAATCAGACCTGTCCGGATCTCCTTCGACTTGCCCTTTCCCAGCTTCGCCTCCAGAATATGGATGATGTCGAGCTCAGCGATCTTTGCCCGCAGGTCAGCTAACTCAGATAAATCAGTATGCGGAGCCAGATCGTCCAGAACGACAATAATAGTCCATTACCGTGTTGGATCAAATCTCCGAAAACCTGGAATCCTTCGACTTGGCCGACAGCATCGTCGAAGTAGTCCAAGATTAACATGCGGACGATGTGCTTCGGGAGTTCCCCGTCGTCTTTGATGAACTCCATGTCACCTAGCGTAACATTCGGCTACACGACCCTGACAACACGCTACACCACTCACTGTATTTCAAACAGGCAGCTAGCGCGTATGCGGCAAGTAGTGCGCTGTCCTTACGTCGCATCTGCCTGACGAACACGTCCTGCATGTTAATATCACGGAGATAAGTGCGGATGGTCGCAGCTGATTTGAAACATGAATTCGTGTCTGTAGCTCATTGTATTAGACTCACTCTCGCATAGCCTCAAGAGCGTCATCGTAGCAGCGGTACGCTCCCGGACATTCCCCCTTTCAATGGCCTTTTTCAGTTCTCCAATGAGCTTCTTCTGCGGACCGTTGAGTTCCTTTGCGTCTGATATAGAGGATGTCATATGAAAATATGTTTGAAACCAATGATGGGCGTCACTCACCAAGCCCGAAGAGGTGAGACAAGGTCTGTTGCCCAGGCCCGATAGTGCGACCTTTGCCACCTGCTGAATCATGAAAGGGAGAACGGAAGTCGAACAACATCCTGCCTACTCAAGTCATCTAGGACCAGCACTATTTCAACAGCGAGGTGACCAACTGGTCCATCGCGTTTACTCGCCAACTTCTTGATCCTAGGCTTCACTGCAGAGCACATATCTCTTGCTGTTACCGCATTACCACTGATTCGTCATGGGTGAGCAGCGGATACTTACCTTCCGGAATTCGTGCGAGGGTCAACACCACTCGCAAGGCAGCAGGTAGAAGGTGCGAGCCTAAAAAGAATGACATGTCACCATGTGGCCCAAACCCGATTATAGATGTCGGCCTACCGTCGACCTTCAAGATATGTGACAGCCTGGACACGTTGGAATTCGGTGACCTGGCCCCGAGGTTCTTAACAAGGACTTGTCGAATGTCCTCTAAGGAATCATGAGTGAATTACTAGCTGTATGATAATCGCCAACGAACCGTACTGTAACAAGTAATCCAAGGACTCCATCGCTTGTACAAAACTCCCTATAGGTTGCTGGATGATCGTATCGATAAACTTCACGACTGCTTCCAGGATTTTGGGGGAGAGGATGCGCTCCCGGAGAATCCGGTGCTTCACTAGGGGTCTCAGAAGAGTAAACATCCTGGGACCATCTTGATACCTGCGCGCGGCCAGAATGCCCATCAGACATTCCTCCGCGTCAAGGAACATATCATGTGAAAGTTTAATGGGAGACGGCATACAGCCCTTCGGGTTCAAATCAGGATCGCAAGCTGCAACGAGAAATTGATACACATTACAACGCAAGGGTTAGTGATAAGAAACTCACAAACTTCGTGATATGCGACGATCGCGACAAGCCTCACGAGTGGTGCATAGTGACGGTCCGTAATGACTCCCATAAACTTGGCATGCCAGTCAGCTACTTCCCTGACGCATCGTTTACCCTCCTCTAAAAGCACGTAAAATGTATACTGTCAGAAAATTGAAAAACATACTGAACCGCAGCATGAACAACAACCGGTCGAGATGTATTGGTGCAACCCCCTGCAGACTACCCAGGGAGGTCACCAACTCTTGTGCCGCAGTATCGTCGAACATCCCCGTCTCCCAGATTGGATCTTTCAGTTCCATACCATCGAGTCCAGAGTGTATCTTAGGTATGTCGAAACCCTCTCCTAGCGTGGCTTTTGACTTGTATGTATTTGCGTACAAAATGGAAGCATGGACCTTTTGGCCGGGTATGATACGACGTGGCTGATGCCAATGCAACCTTCCAAATGCGACATCAGCACCACAAACCAGTAAGACGTCACGAATCTCACCGAACAGCATGTTCACCAGCACCACTAAAGGATACCTGATACTTGATGGGCAAATATTCGACGACTCGCCAAAAAGAGGTCATCGAGTCACTGATACAATCGAGATCATATGGGAGCCAGAGTAAATCAGTCGGCTTCAATACGAGACCATTGGCAGACGCCTCTCGACGCATCCATAGCAGCGAGACGTGCCCAGCATTACGAAACTCTCCGGGACTGCTCTTACCACCTCTGTGCGAAGCAAATTAGCACCTTTAGTGGGTTGTGACGGCGTACCCACACGTCTGTATGACTACCGGCAAACCAGACTTCCTTGATATCGGGACCCCCCTTCTTGTTCTCAAAGAGATCGGTACTACCATCACCCTGGCTGGACTGGCACCGATCGCTTGCGGAACTTGCTTGTTCAACGTCGCGGGAGATGGTAGTGTATTTGGATTTCCCAACGCACGTTTGAGAGTTTACTTCGTAGAAGTACTTTGGCATGAACTTGACTCGACACTCGTCGAGGGCAAGTGCGTGTCGGAAATGACATGCATGTTTCGCGGATGAGGACATCGAAAGGAGGACATCATCACTTCTTATAATGCCCGCGGAGGAAACGGTGTCCCTGACCAAGATCGGTCATGAGCATCATCCGAGCCACCGGGCATGAAACTGGTGACATTACCACACTCCGATGAAGTGTATCTTTAGATCCATCCAGGAAAACATCTTCCTGAATTCCCTCATGCTTGGCCTTAGCGTCTGCTTTCGTGAACGAATTGCTTCATAGTAATCGTAAGCCCTACCGAGAAGTTTGTTGAGTTCGCACAAGGGACGTAACAGCCACTCACTTCCCGATCTGGTCCTCCGTCGTCACCTCCTTCATCAAGCCGACCTGAGACACATGTTCAGGACAACACGATGAGTAATCCATCTAGATCGCACCTCGTGTATCATTCCCGCAAGCACCCGCACTTGGTATGCGCCTCGAGAGAAACCTACAAGGCAATTGTGGAATGCAAGAACTATGAGACAAGAACAAAAGCTACCAAAAAGGTATATCTGGTCCCCTTCTCGATACATTTGTGCTAGCCAGCTATATGCATCTTTGACAGTTTCCTCCGTATTCCTGTCGATACATATTTCACTCCATTGCAAAGTGGACGATATAGAGTGGAGTACGAACTGTATAACCGTAATGTGAAGTTTGTCATAGACTGCTCTCTGCATTCGACCGAAAATAGGTATCGGTTTTGGGCCTGTGCCAATTCCACTAGCATAATATGCGAATTGTTCTGGGTGAATCGACTCCAGATCGATCTTGGCGAACACTTTCACCACATTGGTGTTCTGACCATAGTCGTCAGCGAGAACAAGACATTGCAAAAGATAATGAACGTTTACATTGTGACTGAGTGGGTCAGACGCACCGTCAATGCATACGACGAGGTTCCTTGTGCCCTCCTTCTGCCTGGCGTTGCACTGTGTGCATCTGGATGAGGATGGAGGCGTAAATGTGTGCTGGACATGAGACGAAGCTCCAAGACTCCCCAACGTCATGACTCGTGAGAAAGGTATGGACCGTAAGGAAGATGGGCGAAATCAGTGGTTTCGATGATGGATACAGCAAGTACCGCTGAAATAGCAACACGCTTCGTGGCCGCATTGTGGTCGCATGTAATTCACTTGACAAGGATTTGCAACGCGAAGTTGCTAACTAGTTAAACTACCTTGACGTGCACGGAGAATGATGGGTCATCAACCTAGCTAGAGAGAGGTATCATGCCAGGCATCGAGTTACTTTGGCCGTTGGCAAGTTACAGTGATTATTAGGGCTCATGCCGATCGCAATGATGTTGACGAAGGCCCTGCAGCCATCATTCCACGCATTTCAAGGAAAATTAAAATTTGCTAAGTGTCTACGAACCATGCCCTGACCTATTCTTGGTCGCGAACATACATTACAGTGGTTGTATCCTCTATGGACATCGCAGTCTTAAACCGAAGGGAGCAAAGCTGCACATGCCTTCGTCGACGCACGTTCTTCTCCGCAAGCTTAGTAGTCAAGTCTGGTCAGACCCTAAGTGCTAAGCTTCCGCACGGACAGTAATGGTCCCTTCCATATCACGTCGTCTGTCAACCTCTGTGTAGTCTTCCCTGTCTCGAGACGCAGCGCCAATCCATTTCCATGCACTCTCCTCGATGAACTCTTTGAACGACCATAGCTTCGGTTGCAGCTCGGACAATGGTCGACACCAAACATAAGTGAACACTTGTATCCCAGTCTCTAGCTCGTTTGGCGGTGGTATCGGTGGAACCACTCCAGTCACTTCTACGTTATCGATGGACATCGATGGACCCAGTGGGTGGACGTGAACCAGTTCCCGTGTATATTCCTACCATGATCATGGTGAATCTCTTTAGCTGTTGAGTCGATCGTCTAGTACTCACGTCCCCCTCAAAAATGTCCAACAGTCTCATATCTTTGTCGGAAAGTCCTACCACCATCGATCCTCTCACAGATCTTTCCTCGGGCTCGAGATCCCGACTGAACATGACTCGGCTTTGGGAGTAGGGGACTATACCCGGATAATCTGCACCCTACAATTCATCGAGTGTGAGTGATAGAGTCGTACCACAATGATATATTGCTCGTCTACATTGGTCTTGTGCCTGGTGTAGTCCTACAAATCGCGCGTGTATGAGATTTTTGACCTACGGACTGGGACGGCCTGCACTCACGAGCAATAGCGCCGGTCTGATCTGGAGGTAGGACCCATCGTGTCCGATTACTCGCTTCAGTATGCTCGGGTGCATCAATGTTCCATAAAAGAAGGCGGCTGCCATCGATGGGGTATAAGCGAAAGATGAGCAGACAATAGGAGATGATTTGTGATACGATATCAAGCGAGATGAATTAACGCTGTAGCTGAATTTCTGAGATGGACAATTACGGTTCAATCAGATGGAGTCGGATCCTGGATAGGAAGATGGCGAGATAACATGGGAATGCTAACGGGCAAGGAGGCCCGCCCCATACAGTACACAATACATAAATGATGGTTGCATGCTGACTTTGACGTTAACCGGAACCCTCAGCAGCAGGCATGACCGCGGCTAGTACAAAGCCTCTGCCACGACCATCCGTGAACCCCACTGAGCTTTACAAAACACTGCCGCCAGCATTTGGACATGATGCGCTTGCATTGTTTGGATTTAGCCCCAATTACGTCAACCTAAACCACGGTACGCCTGTCGCTCGTCGAGGTTCGTTGGCATCAACCATTCACAGGTTCCTATGGGTCGCTGGCACTTCCCGTCCGTGCCTTCTGCGACGAGCTGTCCGACGAAGTGGAGTCCAATCCGGACAAGTTCGTAAGAATCGATTGCGTTCATCATTGGAACCGCGTCCGAGAACGCGTTGCCAAGTTCATCGGGGCAGAGACGGATGAATGTGTCATCGTGAACAATACCTCGCATGGCCTCGCGACCATTCTGCGCAATCTCATCTTCAAAGAAGGAGACATCTTGGTCGGAGGTGCGAGCACCAGGCGCGTGACGTTGTTTCGGGGCCTCACTTTCCTACTTAGCGACGACAACGTATGGTTCCGTATACCAAACGCTCAAGTACATCGCGGATACCCCGCCTCACCCCATTTTGTCGACATTCAACCTTCAATTTCCAACGAGCCGTGCGAAAATCATCCAAGACTTCGAGGAGCATATCAAGGGGCTGACAAAGACCGGCGACGCTACAGGAGAAAGGAAGATTGTCGCGCTCATCGATAGCATAGCTGGTTACCCGGGGGCTTTTCTTCCCTGGAGAGAGATGGTGGCAATTTGCCGAAAGGCGGGAGTCATCAGCGTTATAGATGGTGCTCACTCGATCGGTCAAGAGCTGGACCTCAACCTCTCTGAAGCACGGCCCGACTTTTGGGTCTCCGTATGTCCTCCTGCACTTCTCGTGGGCTATCGTGACGAGACCTCCGTTCCCAAAGAATTGTCACAAATGGCTTTTTGCGAAGAGGGGAAGTGCTGTTCTTTATGTTCCAAAGAGGTTTGATTGGTTTCTCAAACTTTATGGGTTTCTGAATGGTTCAACCTGACGGAATCAGAAACCAGCACCTTATCAAGTCGTCCATCCCCACCCCAGTCACCTATCACTCTCCCCACGATAGTGATTACCAAGGTCCTCAAGACTTTGTCAAACTCTTTGAATGTGCGCTACTCTGTCTCGACTTGTATCTCTTTGTTGACATGCTCTAGGGACCGGAACCATCGATTATGTTCCTCACTTGAGCATCGGTGCAGGTCAACACTTTGGTAGCTATTCAGTGAATCTTGTCCCTGACGTTCGCGCACAGCGATTGACTTTAGAGAATGGTTGGGTGGAGAGCACAAGATCAACGCATATATCCACGCACTCGCCATCGCAGGAGGCAAACATCTAGCAGAACGTCTGGGTACTAGCGTCATGGATCCAGATGGTGAATTCACATTGAACATGGTCAGTGGACAACGGCTCGTCCCACGATGCTCATTCAATGGGTCAACACAGGTTAATGTGGAACTGCCCCTCTCTGGTGACATCGAGTCGACCGATGAGATCTTGCAGCTCATTATCGATACCTTGATACTCCAATGGCAGACCTTTGCCGCAGCATTTAAACACAACGGGAAGTGGTGGGTTAGATGCTCGGCGCAGATTTGGAACGAGGTTTGCTACCACACACCTGTTCTTCGTCCGCCGTTATTCATCATGTTGGTTAGATATCCGATTTCGATGTGATCGCCATCGCTTTAAAGGACGCTTGTAGCAAAGTGGAGGAACACGTGGCCAAGCGGAACAACTGATTATCTTGCTTGTTACTATTGCTATCCTTGGAGAGTTTGGGAAAGTTGTAGAATATAGAACGGGGAAACCGCGAACAGAATGTGAACTCAATATCTCGGTATCATGTTATACCCGTTGGTGACGGAACGACTCGGAAGCTGAGGGTGTGCGAGCTGATGATTCCCAGGTAGGCTCCGTGTTCACAGCAGGCCGATTTTTATATATTCAAGTGTCATGGCACGAGAAGAGCCTAGATGTGACACCACCGCCGTTTGGACACGTGTTTCAAGTCCTTTCAATTCGACCCGAGATACACCAACATGAACAACGGTAGGTCTGCTCCATGTATAAATCTCTCCCGAGCAACGTTTTCTGACCCCCACAGGTCCTTATGGTGTTCTCCCGACACTGGTTTGAAAGTTTTGCGATGATCTCACAACACATATCGGGGCGAACCCAGACAAGTTTTAGCGCCTGATCGGCCTTAAACGGATGAGTGAAGCTCGGGTTTGTGTCGCGAAAATGATCGGTGCGGCGCCAGACAATGCGTCCATGGGCATGCACAAGACACCATCGTGATGAGTAGACATCGGATTTGATGTCAACGTGGGCTGTTGGTCGTATGTGTTGACCAAGCCTGTCTCTCATTCTCTCAGCATCGATCACCTATGGTGCCGTCGGAATCCGGATAGCTGATCAAGTACCTCTGCGACATACCCCCGGGGCCCGTACCCGGCTGTACCCACCTTTGAGCTCCATTTTCCAATAAACCACGACGATATCGTACGGAATTTTCGTGCGCACGTCCAGAGGCTTGGGCGACGGATAAATCAATGGTCAATTCCCGGCCTATGGAACGAGCGGCGTCCAGGCGCCTCATTGTGGTAGAGTCAATCCCAGTGCGCTGATATCGATTGTCCGCAAGGGACATCAACCGTGGAGTATTGGGTTCCCTGGCTGAGCGTCACGGCTGGTGAACGGTTCCATTCTTATAGGAACCCAACGAAACAGTGGCTTGGTGCCAGTGGAAAGCAATGCATCAACGAATACATCCACAATTTAGCGATGGCGGGCGGTGCGAGACTCACAAATCTGCTCAAGATGAGTGTGATGGACCCAGAGGAAGAATCTACGTTTTCCATGGTAAGTCGTCCTGCCTGTGCAAGTCCCCACATCAGTACATTCAGCCCAAGGTCAATGTGGCACCACCAATTCCAGGAGCAATTCAGCTCACCGCAGAACTGGGATGTTGACCAAGCATTGCTATAAATGAAGGACAAGTCGAACTTGTAGTAAACCATCAAGAACGTGCGTGGATAAGCGTTTTATAAGAAACGCTTTGAACTTTTTCTGTACGTCTAGACGTACTATGGGTAGCATAGGACCGTTACCTGTAATCTTGTACATACAAGGAATGAGACATACTAAGAGGTGGTGCTGAACCAATGCTGAACAAACCCTAGCAAGAAAGGTTTCCGAGGCGCAGATTTTTTCAACGGTTTTAATTATTACATATATTTTGGGGTTCATTGGTGATGATGAAAGGTTGTGACAGAAAAGAAAAAAAGAAGCTTACGGCGGAGGAACAACGGGAGGTGGTACCGGAAAAGGCGCGTCTGTGATTTAGTACCAAGAATCGATATCCATCGAGTCGAGGCGCGCCTTCAATTCTCTCATCGACCGTTTCGTCATCCTCCGGCGTTTCTTTGTCTTTGAGCCCGATCGCGTTATTTTGGCACATGACCAAACTAGAGGCGGTGGCGGCGGCGAGAGTCGATGTGACGTTGGTTTGAGAATGTGCATTTGTAAGCGAGACGAAGGATGAGAGACGCTGTTGAAGAATTGGCGGCTGCGAGTTGCCCAAGTCGCCCTCTGGGGTTCGTCTGATGTTCGGGATGTGGACTGATTCTGCTTTTTGCGGGTGAATTCGTGATATCTCCGGCTAATCCACGCCTGTGAGGTTGAAATTGAGCATCAACAGCATGGCAAAAAACCGACATTCTCACCGGTGGTTCCTTGAACGTATTCATTTGATGAACGCATATCCTCTCGACTGGCAAAAACAATTTCTAAATGTCTAATCAGCGACGATCGTTAGAAGACGAGATGTAGCCAATTTACCTTGAGATTGTCGTACTCCGTAGATCTAAGCAGTGGTGCCGCATGAATGCCAGAGGATTCTCCGCACGAGGAATGACAATCAGACGATTCACAGGATATATCAGGGCATGGAGAGCTACGATGTGCAACGATTTGTGAGTTCTGGACAAACAAGGTCAGGAAGGGAGTGGTACGGAAGATTTTCTGTAACTCACTCTCAGATCTTCATATTTTGGTACCCTGCGGAGCCGACGGAGGACGCCAGGTAAAGATTGGTGATTATCTTCTGGTGTTGATGCATCGACGCTCGTGGCGAAGGAAGTACTGGGAGGCGACGTGCTTGTCTCTGAGCTAATCAAACTGACACCGTGCAACGTAGTGCGGTCGGAGAGCGTGCCAATGGAAAAGTAGATGGTGGACCCAGAGTCACTGTCTGACTGCGAAATAAATGAGCCTGATATGGCCAGGCCCTCCACTTTGACGTCCACCTCTGTGCTCCCGTCTTCCTCCTCGATCGTATGTAGCCCAGCGAGAAAGAACGCAGCAGGAAGTCCCTCAAGCCGGGACTCTAGCTTCGTGAAAGGTTGCACAGCTTGTGACGAGGGGCTGCAGACGGTGGAGGTCAAATCTTCGATATGCTCTTTGACCACGCTCTCGACGTACGCGATGGGAGAGGCGACTGCCTCCAAACTGGTGCGCCAAGGCGGGAAGGACTCGTACGCAGGGACCATACGGACATTAGGCTCGGCATGCAGCAAGATGGACTGAGAGGTTAGAGTGGATGAATGGTGGTTCGGTGTGCTGTGTCCGACGCCGGGGATGGTGGAATAGTCGATGTATGTAACGGCCTCAGAGACGCGACCGGCTGGCTTGAATAACTTGGCAATGTTGTTCTTCGCTACCTTGACCTTGGAAAGAATCCTCTTCTGCTTTTCCACGTGGATATCCACCCGCATACCCAAGAACGACGACTGAACTGCCTCCTGAAGGGCCGGTGTCAAATGTCGATGATTCACCGAAATGGTTTCGCTTACTACGTGCTCCAACGGCTTCGGCTTGGATAGGTGGTCCATAAAGGTGGTAGTGGTACCGAACTTGAAAATCACCTTGCCCGAATTACGGTTGACGTCGGCGGGAGAGAAGCGTTCACAAGTACGCATACCCCGATTGATCTTGTTTTTATCGAAGGTCTTGGTAGCCCGGGACTTGAAGGGGTTGACGAAGTTGATAGTCATGACGACGACGTATACCGCTGGAGTCGCCAGTCGACAAAGGCCGGAAGGCAGTAATCGGTATGCTGCAGCTAATTCTGGGCAAGGACACGCGAAGGAGGGTGGCTTTATAGCCCAACGACGTTGGGTTTCAGCCGCCGGAAATCACACCGTCGACCGTCAGAGCGTCAGCCGCATCTAGTGAATGGGAGCCTGGGCAAGACTGCGAGGCCAATTTAGATCGATTACCAAACAGGCTGCAGGACTGGTTGAAAACGTACCGGAGATTGGTTTGCAAGGTTCATTGAGAAATAGGCTGGTGCTCGCAGGATGAAGTAACATTCCAGTTGTTCAGTGAGAAGCAATACACGAGAATCAGGATGTTGCTTCAGGATAGATGGATGTGATGTAACATCATGTGATCAATAATATAATTGTATTGGTGGCTTGCTGTAGTCGACCCGCAATATACCCCGCACCGCAACGTGCCTCTGGGCAACTAAATTTTCCGTCGTCAAACCGGACGAATTCCACCGATGCCCCGGAAGAGTTACCAATGCTTTACGACGCCGAGGAGCATCGCAGTAACTCTACCCAGTCGTTCCAAGCAAGGAAGAACACCCTGCTGACATCGCACGAAGACCTCCCTGGTGACTTCGGAGCTTGCTGATTTCTTCAAGCAGTCTCTCACTAGTGCTCCTCGTAAGGTACGGCGAAGATGGCCTGCCTGTGTGCGGTGCATTCGTCATTGGGATGGCAGGCAGGCATCAGACCTACCACATCTCATTCCACCGAGGGTGACACGAGTTTCTGCTGTAGGAGGCTCGGCAAGTGGGAAGGTAAGGCTTACTCTCTGGCGCCGACACGGCAGTAACTTCTATCCAGCCAGACCCATGTAGCTAGACAAATCGTGAAGTCGCTAGGTTCAGGCCGACCGTCGTGATTCTGTCACAGGTATGCTCTTTCAATGTCAGTGGATGGCCAGGCTTGTTTGATCATACACCCGTCGTCGTCCGACAGGATAGTTTCCTATAAGTATCATACCGAGGAAGAAATCGCGCTTGCTCACGCGAATAGATTCGATTTTGACCACCCTGATGCTCTCGATATGCCCATGTTTGCAGCGGTACGTGATTCAGAAAACCCCACACGACATAGCTAATCATCCTTTGTAGTGTCTTGCAGACTTGAAGGCATGCAGACAGACTAATATACCAGTATACTCATTTGCGGAACATCAACGACTAGATGAGACAAAGTACCTGTATGGTGCTTCCGTGATAATCAGTATGATGCGTCTGCCTCGTTGGCCCATGTGAACCTCACTGTTGCTCCAGCCGAGGGCATCATGGGTTTGCACGACCCAAGTCTG
>JBBPRQ010000749.1:0-15880 GCA_038093095.1 Boletus insuetus | reverse complement strand
GTGAATAAGACTAGAGTCTACACTACTAGCAGTAAGACAATATATACTAAGAGAGTCCATGCACAGACCAAGCTATGCTAGAGGCTATACTATCTGTAAGTAGTTAAGAGTATATCTACTGGGTACCATGAGGTGAAGGCTGTTCTGAGTGAATACTACTATTGGATGATGAGGAAAAGTGAGTCAAGAGGAAAAGCATGAGGTGACCATGAGAATGCAATGTGTATACCATGAGGTGCATAGCCAAGATAAGATCATGTGATGTATCATGTGATATCATGTGACTGCTGGTCATATGATAGGAAAAGGTATGACAGGATGGTTTCTGTAGTGATCTAGTGAAGGAAAAGAAAGTAAAAAGGTAATGGTTTTCAAGGTAGTATAAGCATTGTGAGGGCGAGCGTTACAGTGATGCTATGGAAGCAGGTTGAGCTACTCTTTATCCCTGGAACTGACAATCCTGTGGATATGTTCACTAAGAACCTTGGACATGTCAAGTTCAAGGAGTTTTGCTCCCAGCTCGGTTTGGAATTCAACTTGCCGTCTTAGACTGTGCAGATGTTTTTACTTTTACTTTATAATTCCTCACTTTTATATCTACGCATCTACCATATACTAGACAAGGGGGAGTGTTGAAAGGATGCATACTTACAGTCATGTGACCTTATATTAAGTAATCATTACAAAGTGTATATAAGACTCTGCTGAGTCCAAATATAATACATCTCTCTTGACCAGCAACTGCTATCATCTCTGAGAACTCCCCAGCCTCCAAGGTAAGTATCCTAGAGTGATTCCTAGGTAGTCCGTGCAGCAACCCCGGCTACCAGCTATTGCAACACATTGGACACATCCTTACTGCACACCATGCCAAGGTTCCAGTTGCAGGTAGTCATATCATGAAGGCAGGTATGACAAGACATTCTGCTCAATGTCATCTACATAAGCATGTGCTCTAGATTGTTCTGTAAGGTTTCAAAGGAACACTGGAATTCAAACAATAGTAAGCATATGGACATTTTCCAACATTGATTCAGTCAAAGACTTGCCTTGGCCACTCCAAAGAACTGACTACATACTAAAGATAAACACATCCGTGCAATAACTAATCGCAAGTGCTTGCACTTTCCTATTTCTGACTCGAGGACACCAACAGTCCTGCAGTATGAACTGATGGCTGCAGGAACACCCCCATATCATTGTCTATCATTGTCTGTCAATGAACCTGGGAGGTACATCCAATAACAAATATGAAAATGGTGCAAAGAATGCAACTTGGTTGCACCCAAAGTACAATGAATTATGTGCAACCAAGTGGTGGGAAGAGTTGGACAACCTCACTAATCAGCAGGTTGGTTTTGGTCCTGACTAAGTAGTCCAGACCAGTCAGGACACTCGGATACAGTCAGTCAGAATAGCTAACCTGATCCAGGCTAATTATATCTAGCCCTGCATGTGCAATCATGATAAATCAAAATTGATGTCATATGAGAAATGTATATTTCTTGTCTTTGTTGTCCCTACTGCCTCGACCCATTGAAATGCTTGTCTCACTCGAACAGGACAAAACTCCCACAGTATGGAAAGCTGGACAATGATGCTCACATGACCACAAATTTTTCGCCATGTAAGGGGCTGCAGATCTACAGACCCTTGTGTACCCTGCCCGTTACATGTGACAAGGCCAAAAAATATAGTCCATGAGAGATACTAGGTACATGGTGTGATGCAACCAAAAAGTACAGTCTGAGAAATACAAATACATAGCCGACAAAACGTTGGCACAAATTCACTCCATTGACTCAATATCAATGCTATTGTCTTGCTCAGCCTCGTCATCCAAGAAAGCTGTGATGAGGACTGGGGGGGCATCAATACTGTCATCACCAACATCCAGCTTGTCATTATCAACCAATCCATTCAACATGTGAATGTGCTCACTCTCTGCACACAGTCAACAAAACTCGATTTACTTGAGTACTCAATTTCAAGCTCAAAAACTCATGGAGACCCATACCACCTCCGACACCACCCATATAGTACTCCATATCTGTCTCATGAAAAGGAAGGTCCCGTTGATCTGGTAGAAGCACAGGTTGATCCAAGTCATTGGCAGGACTGCTCTCTGACATAGAGACAAGTACCGTGGATGTTGCATCATGATGCTGGACTATGCTAAAAGTTTGCAGTACACATCCCATGCAGTATCATGGGACATGGCCGGGCAACCTAAGATATTATAACATGTACCTATCAACACATTTGGTGCAGGGGGGATGAGTTTGAAAACAGTGTGGCTGGGTGTGATATATAATTGAGTGACATTGTCAAGAAGCTCTATGGATACCCTGATCTATCACACATCAGTGCAGACTTCACACAAAGATCTAATGCTTACCTTGAAGTTGAGAGCACCGAAGTCTTTAGGTGACGTATGGACAAACAATGGGATACCATGCAGTAATGCCTATGCGACTCATGTTGTCATGCAATGGTTAATTGGTATGTAACATAAAGTACCTTGTTGCAATCACACTGTTTTTGTGTATTGTTAATGTGGTCAACATATGTATTGAGTTTGCACTGTAACCACAGAATGAAGAGCCATTGGAACACCATTCTAGTGTCAGGGTGTGAATATTGTCATTGAGACTCAAAACCTGGAGTAAAACCCCGGTGTAACTGGGACCACGCAATCTCCAGCATGATGTTCTTTTTCTGACGCATCCAGTGGTGTTGGATATACCCTGTAAGTGCTGGATCCAGAGTTTGTCACAGCAATGTCTGTGCATTCACAATCCCAAAGTTTTCCATGCCAGGATCACTTTGTGTCACCAGGGGAATGACTGTGGGTAGATTAGTGCTAGCAAGACTAATCACTATCAGAATATTTACTCACAGCCTAGTTTGCATACAGTCTCGAGGTAATATAAGAGAATCAACTGCGAGTTGTGATTAGAGTGCCAGATTTTCATCCACAAGATCTGTCTAGAAAATGGCTCGATGCCAGTATGCAGCCCAAGGCCATGGCAAAGCCACTTATTGTGTTGATCCACTGCCCATATATTGTTGACGCCCACTGCCCAGAACCATCGGCATTGCAGTTGACCCACCTTCCATTCCCACACAAGATCGGGTTCATAGAGTGCAAAATAGCAGCATACAACACTCCTAAAGTGCAACTAGTTAGTGCCTGGTGTCACCTATCCACAGTTAAGATTTTACCTTGCTATGCATAAGTTCCATCCATGGAACAGAAGGCTAACCATTTCACAAGCACCAGCCTTGGGATATGTATTGCACAACTCAATCATAGCCACATGAATGGTTTCTGGTGTGTGCCCTTGTTCACAAGTCTGTTTCAGCCCCAGCTGTTTACAGATCCTGATCAACACTGATTTGCTGCAGTAAGATCCAACTTGGTAAGTAAATCTGTCGACTCCAATGTCACACTAACCTGATTCCATATTTTGTCGTATCTATCTGCTTCTGGAGCACTTCCAGGATCTTCACATCAGTCTCACAAGCCTTCCAAAGGCGAAGAATGGTTGGCTTGATGTCCTCAAGTGGTGCTATATTGATGAGATATATTAGCTCAAGACAACAACAAAGGAGTTGGCATACATGTAGGCTTCCATTGGTTTACACCTCTGCATGTGCTTGGAGCTGCATGTGAGCTTGACACCATGGTGTGGGATGTAGCAAGGCCTGGCGGCCTGTCACACAGAGCAAGGAGTCAACATCAGCAACACTAAGTGATGTCGGCAACACAGAATGCCTAGGATGTGCTGGGCACTGCTGGCTAATGGGTTAACCATTGCTACAGCCTGTGGAACTATATATGGCCTGGCTTGCTGCCCACATGCTGTGCTGCAGCACAGTTGTTTTGAGTTAAGCCCTCAGGTACAGTACTCTGACGTGTTCCAGCCCAGTTACTATTGCCAAGGTATATGAAATGCCCTGAGCCCTAAAACAATCGTCTCTAGCCAGTGCATCACATCACTCTTTTCCCACTGCCTTAGTATACTTTGTTTTTAGGCTGTGGAACTCTTCTGATAGACCCACAGATTTTAACGCATCCGTAAGCTTACTATACTCACTCTTCGGATGTCAACAGTCTGATCCTAAGTCTGTTCAGGAGTGTGGGTGGAGGAAAGGACTTGTTTGGTAAAGGAAACCTTGAGATCGGAGTTAAGCTCTTCACAAAAGAGCATGTTTGCAACTGGTTTTGCTGCTGGTTGGGCTTTAACTTAGCTTCGCCAGAGAGTATCCTTGACAATGTCTGATTCGTGCCAATGTTTTGTTGTCTATGTATTTGTATTTCTTGGGACTGTACTTTTTGGTTGCGTCACACCATGTACCTAGTATCTTTTGACAATGTGGACTATATTTTGGCCTTGTCACATGTAACGAGTAGGGTACATATTACATGGGGCAGATTGGTCATGCACAGGGGCCATGAGCTGGAAGGCGAGCCAAGAAGCTCAGAAGGGGTGGGCTTCTGAAACCTGACGAACCCACCCAAGGGGTAGTGGTAGGATATGTACTGGAACGTTGTGAGTAATACCAGTGTATTCTCATAAGCTGGCTATACTAGACACAAGCAGATAGTATTATGTACATACAGGGACTGAATCAGTTACCAGACACGATCATGCACTTCATTGCCACCACTTGAGTGATAGACACTGAGCAAACTATGGGTCTTGGACCCAGCTGCACCATTTTTCACACTCAAGCAGTCTTCTTTTTCTTCAACCTATGCAAGATTTCTTGCTCTCTGTGCTCTTGCGTGGCTTCACACATGACATGTAATACATTATCTGCCTCTTCAAGGCTGTTAGATTCTGTGTAGTTACTAGTACTGTTTGCTACTAGCAATACATGTCCTTTGTTGTTGTCACCATTCCACAACAGAATTCGTCAGGGTTGGTAAATAAATAGCTGAGGCCTGGGGTTGATAGACTACACCTCTGTTTCTTTGTCCGTCCCCTTGCATTCACTGTTTGTGGGGTGCGTGAATATGGGGTGTTCATGCACCCCTCAATCATATAAAGCTGATGTCAAAGAAATGTAAAAAAGCTAAGCCTGCTAGTGCGTCAGTCACCATTCTGCAACGATTCCATCAGGGTTGGTAAATAGCTGAGGCCCGGGGTTGATAGTGTAATGCACAGTGCAGTTAGTGACAAGCGGAGCGTAATGTTACCTTGGTCTGAATGAGTTTACGAGTGGAGGGTGAGGTAATGAATAGAGGGGCCCGCTAGGGCAAAGTCTACCACAGTCTATCTCAGAAGATGAACTGAGACTTGAGGTGGGCTCGACGGTCTCCGATATCCAGGTGCTAGCTGCTGGAGCTCTTGGGAAGTATCACTAGAACTATGCTGATATTGCATAGAACTAGCTTAGGGAAAATACAGGCTAGAAGTACAGAGTTTATATATGGTAGGCCCCTGGTCCATGTGAGTAAGGTAAGTGATATAATAGGAAAGAGGAGGCGGGAGTCTGAAGGACAACCATACTCCTTATAGTCCATCCTGATAATGCGGAACTGCAGGATGTGGCAGTGTGATCTAAATGAGGAACGCCACACAGGCAGAAGTTTGAAGGAATCCCATGTGGAAGCGGATCAGAAGGAATAGGCTAAATATAGCACGGAGGCAGGGCGCCATGCGAGTACGTAAACAATAGACATAAAAGGAGAAACTATCTGGAGGACGACTCCAGTATGAATACAACTCCGTGGAGTAAGAAGCCGAGTCTAAGGAAAAGACAAGTAAGGCAGCATAGCTGCACAAGTGTAGGTGATATAGAAAAAGAGTACCCCCCCTCGTAGACTGTAACAGATAGACCCATCCTCTTGCATTTGCTGTTTGTAGGGGTGTTCGCACACCCCTTGATCATATAAAGCTGTAAAGCTGATGAGTCAAAGAAACGTAAAAAAGCTAAGCCTGCTAGTGCATCACAGTCGCCATTCCGCGACAATTCTGTCAGGGTTGGTGAATAGCTGAGGCCTAGGGTTGATGGACCCATGCTCTTGCATTCACTGTTCGCAGGGGTGTTCGTGCACCCCTCAATCATGTCACAGGAATGTAAAAAAAGCTGAAAGCTGAGCCTGCTAGTGCATCACAGGTGCTACAGTTTAGCAGCACTCACCTGACACTATTGCTGTACATTCATTGGCCATGTTCATGACATCTGTAAACAACAACAATGCTGTGAACACCTCCATGTAGGAAGAAGTGATTGTGTGGAAGTGTTCTGACTGGCTGGCAGCCCATGTCCCAGATCTTGGAGCTTCACACTTTCCTTCGAGCTTGATAGTGTGATTGGTACTGACACAGCTCTCCATCTGTGTCATCTGCAAACCGAAGAAGCAGACAGAACTTCTGACACCAGAGTCTAAGTCATCCTTGAGGAGAAGCTTGAAAAGATAGTTGTACTTGCTGGTATGGAGGGCGCTGCAGTGGAGTGGGGGCCTCTTCCACACATCCCCCCAACCCAACTCACCCCCATTACTTCACCTGTCGCCTCACATCCACTGTTCACTGGTATGGAGGGCGCTGTGGTGGAGTGGGGCTTCTTCTGCTCGTCCCCCTGACTCAACTCACCCCCGTTACTTTGCCCATCGCCCCGCATCTGCTGTTCACACACTAGTCGACGTGATGTTGAGATTCTGCTCACATGAGGAACAATGAGCAACGCCACTGCAGATGGTTTTCAACCTTAGCGAAAAAACCCTCCCGCGGGCACTGCCATGAGTCAGGTGATGGCAGAGTTTGAAAATTAGTTGAAAGGTTGTGATTGGTCAAAATTGGGGTTGATCCCTGCATATGGCGGTGCTCCCTTACATGGTGAAAATTATGTGGTCATGTGAGCATTGTCATCTGGCTTTCCATATGATATACAGTATATTCAGAGTCCAGACTTATCACGGAAAGAATCCGCTGACACTCTCACATGTAAGGCGAACGAAATTCAATCTGGGGTCGCTGCTTTCACCCTTTAGTTGTTCCAATTCTCTTGTCAAAGGTAACCTTGAAACATTTCCCAAAAAGTAAGGATGTAAGGTTATTCGAAGAAATTTACAAGTAGTAAAGGAGGGGGGTAACACAACTGCCTGAAAAAGCAACTGCAGGGGTCACACCCCGTAAAGGGACAACAGAATGAGTCGAGGAATGATGGCAAGGAGCGGGAGGGAAATACAACAGCTATGGTGGTACATCGTAACCATCCCTAAGCAAATGAGATGTACCTTTCATTGGTTGGTGACAAGGGGAAAGAGTGATGAAATATGGTAGGTGTAAGGGTAATTGGGTTGAGAAATGGAGGGCAAGGGATGTAACCAGACTCCCACTTGCACCTGTTACATGTAAATTTCGTGTATTCGTGACTCCTAGACTGTTTGGATGCATACCCCTTGATGTTCTCTGGACCACTCTGACATTCTGGATTGCCACAGACATGGACCAACCCCCAGAACCTCCCTGGGTGGGACAGGATGTATCATCTGCAATACAGGGCACTGCTGCTGGTCCTGTTTACCACAATCATTGGTGTGTGCTTCAATAGGTCATATTTGCAGACAATCTCAGCCTCCAGCGCATCTTCAACTGACTGTCGTTGGAAGTACACAGCCTGAACTAAATCAAGAATGAAGGGGATCACAATGAACAATTGGATGCAAGAACTTGTGAATCCAACGATGAAGTCCACCTGGTGGCTAATGCAGCAGTTTGACAATGGACTGAAAAAGCAGCCTTTGGACTCACTTAATAATGATGGGCAGGATGCCTTTGGTGAAATGCTCCTTGACCATGAACACCGATCCACAAGCCAACAGACACATACCCTTTATGCCCCTGGTGGTGGGGAGGCGTTTCCATATGTCGCATCCAATATAGTGGGTCAACACCTGCAAGTATGGTGCTCAGATAGCGTTTTGCTATGAATTGATGCAGCTCACTGTATCCACCCTCACTAGCCAAGTATTGCCATTGTGGGAATGGTCGTGAACCACCTGGCCGGTTGACAGATCACTGTGGGTGTCCATCAAAATAATGATGTCACACTCTGCATTTGCTTTGAAAACATCCAAGATAGGCCTTACGGCCAGGCGAATCTTTGGCAGGCAGGCATTTCCAGTCAGAAGTTGGACATTTGTGCTGACAAGCTGTGACTGGATACCTAATGAGTGAGAGAGAGGGGAGGTTGTAGGATACTTATGCTGGGGGACTGGGTTTCAAGGAAGCCCTATAAGCCACTCCGAAGACATCAGAGGGAGTGGGATTCATCAGGAGGGTCGACCACTATGCCATGAAAGACCATGAATGGAGATTGTGAGCCTGTGGTACAGGGTTAGCTGGTATGACTGGTGCAGAGACGACTTTCTTCCCAAAATCAGTCGAGTTTGATGGTGGTACCATCATCACTGGATGCACAATGTTGTCCCCTAGTAACTCAGCTAAGCTTAGAATCCTGTGAGGTGAAAGGAAATTGTACCATCCCCATCCCCATTTAATGCATTGAAATCGATAGACCCACACACTCCAACCACTGACCTTCCTTGAGCCTTTGGGAGAGACCTGGTTCGCATCGATCACTGCAGTTTTCTGGGAGGTGATGGTTCTACACAGTGCTTTTTTGAGTGTGGCTGCAGAGGGTCATTGTCCTCATCGAACTGGCTGCGACACTGAAGTGAGAAATCCTGAAGAATAGTTTTGAGGCATACCCTCTGTTCTCATCGCGTTGTTCCTGGCCCTGGTCTTGAAGCTGGTCCCCATTTGAGTCATGCTGTCTGTGATGCTGAAGTTGGAGATCCTAAAGGGTGGCTCTGACGTGTACCTGACCTCCTGGTTGCTCATCATAATTTTGTCCCTGGCCCTGGTCTGGCAGTTGGTCATTTCTGACTTGGTGGAGGCAAGCTGGGATATTGAGGTTGAGGTTGTTGAAGTTCATCAGAAGCAGGAAGTCAGCTCAGTCAATGATTCGGGAATGAGGTGTCAGAGCTTTTCTTATGCCACGGTAATATGATTGCCTCATAAGGTATGGACTCTGTTACTTAAATGTACATCACTTTCACAAAATTTCTTCACATGTTTTAGTTCTTATATACCATACTCTCATTTCTAAGTCGAATGAATGAAAACAACATTGTTATTTCTTCCAGTTGTGTTTGTAGACTCAAACGTGTTCGTACCTCTGGATAATCTTCAGCTTGACACGTGGGAAATGATGGACAAGGGTGGAGCGTTTTTCCTTGAACAGAGGAATGTATGTAGAGGGACAGCTCCTGTTTGGCAGATCGTTGCAGGCCATCCATTTGGGCCCTCGTCTGATGTAAGCGGAGTGACACCAACTTGAATGACTCAACATGTACCAAATGACAGGTGAGAGTGGAGCATTTCCCCTCTTGCACAGAAGACCTTGGACAGCTCCCATTTGAACATCTGGCAATTATCTGGAATCATATCATGGTGCTTGATGGCCGATCAGTTCATTCGAGAGGCGTTCATCTTCCCGTGGAAGTTGTGAACATCATTCAGTTTCAATATCTGACTCACCAGGCTCAATTGATATTGTGTGGTGACAGACAATGGTGTGACCATGTGGGGGTGATGGTGGCTTGAAGGGTGATGGCATGATAGTGAGCTGGCAAGAGGACAATGGTGATGGAGAGGGCACTATGGCACAGCAGGGGTAATTTGGAGGTAGCACGAGCACGAGGACAGCAACAAGAATAATGGCATGATGGTGCAAGGATGAGGGTGAGTGGTGGATGATGCAATGGTGTGGGGACAAGCCTGAGGCAAGATGATCCAGCTGTGCGAGGATGAGGGTGGGGGTGAAGTGTGATCGCAGGTGATGGGCGAGCACACATCGTTATCACCCCCATCACATCTGGAGGGAAGGTAGGCGAGGATGGAACAAGGGAGAGGGTGCATTACCTGCATATCATTGTTGTTTCATCAATATGCCCATGTGGTCGTGAGGTAGGCGAGAGCGAGAGCAATGGCATGTTGTCGTCTTGTCATCATGACATCATGAGATAGGTGGGGCCTAAAGCTTGAAGCTTGAGGACGAGAGAGACAGCAATGGTGTGTTGTTGTCATGCTTGTCACATGTGGGGGGGTGAGCAAGGTGGAAACAAGGTGTGGCTGAGGTACGTCATCGTCATCGTCTCATCTTCAGATGTCTCCACCCGACCATCTCCTTCAACACTCTCATGCGCTTTATGTTCTTCATCAACTCTCTTCACCCATTGTGGTTCACAGCCACTCCCTGCACCTCACTGTCCAAGGCATCTTTGCTTGGTGGTGTCCTCACCTGCGACTCGGATTCTGACTTATCTCGGGGTGGTTCTGACTCAACTGGTGGTGATGTCAGTATGACTAACTGGTAGATGAGTTGCGAGACTTACACTGTCGGTTCTATGATGATCAGTTGCCTGTCCAGTGATTTGGGATGCTTCCCATGACTATGAGGGTCATGTTCTCATGAATAAATTCAAGTTCAAAGTCAGGTACAGTAGTGTAATAGTGCTGATTCAATTACTCCCCTTCCCTCAATGCTATGCTTTAGAAGGCTAGCAACAAGCTGCTCAAGAGAGCGCTCCATGCAGTGTCATCCTCATCCAGTTCTTGTTCATTCCCTTGTCTGAGCTTGCTTCTATTATCAACCTTGACAAGACCACTCCAGATTTTGTCGGCTAGGATTTATGCAGGAATCCATTGGTGTATGTGATCATTGGGAGGAGAAGGAGTTTGGCGATGAGGTGTCACATCCTGCAGGCCAAGTAGCAAGCCAGCTGCCTTCTCGTTTCAGTGATTGTTCAATCAATTCCCATATCTGTCTCCTTTTCTTCTTCTGATGCCTCAACAGCAAACTCTTGCAATCCAGGATGTAGATGACAAGCTTCTTGATATAGATCACTGGAAGGCAAAGAATATAGCCAGTAGGAGCATATCCGACACTAAAAGGCACAAAGGTATGCTTCATGCTCCATAACCTTTTCACGACTGAAACAATGGTCAGTAACATTTGGCAAAATGCAATTGTTCATGACAATGAAACAGATGATCATTCATTTCAAGAGTAATAACTACTCACTCTTAACATTATTTGCTAACATGCTCATGCTACCTAGCATTCCCAACATGTAAGCGTTATAAAGCAGGGCGCCAAACAATGTCACCATTCTTTATTTGGCTTGTTAAGTGTCATTGCCACCTTTTACAGTGTGTGATGCACCAAGTGCCTTGAATTCCACCAACACGTGCTGTTTTTCTTTTTTCAGTCAGAAGCCTGCTGCCATCATCCTTATCGTTCTCACCATCACTGCCATCCTTGTTGTTCTCCTCTTTGCTGGCATCTCCCTGCTCTCGCTGCGTCGTCATTCTCAATGTCTGCCTGTCATTGCTTCCCTCTACAGTGTGTGGACAATGTGCCAAGTGCCTCAGATGGCCGCTGGACTCCTCTTCATTGTGTGCTGGTTTTTTTTTTAGTCAGAAGCCTGCTGCTGCCATCGTCCTCACCTCTCCCACCATCGCTGTTACCCTCGCCCTTCTCTCCATTGTTGTTGCTCTCAGTATCATTGCCAACGTCTTCCCACTGTCACTGCATTTTCGATGGCTGTTGGAACCCACACACCATCTTTTTCCAAAGTATTGTTGCCCTCGCTATTCTCCTCATTGGCTGTCAACATACTTGCATCTAGATAATGCTGCAACTTGTCTTGGACACAGTAGAACCTCCTATTGCATGTTGCTACTTTCCTAGGTACAGCCCACTCCCTTGTTGTCTATGTGTTGTCTACGTTGTTCTCTCATTGCCACGAATGGTTAGCCATAGTGCGCTAGGGCTTGCTGCATGGGCCAACATGGGATGACCACATATCGCTGTGTTCATTGCCCCTCTACCTGATCATTGTTATTATCTTGGAAGGGAGGTTTGGTTTCTCTATCTCATATTCAGTCCATTGGTCCATATTGATCTGTTGGTGTCACAGATTGACAAAGTGATGGATGAACAAGGGTCTTCCAAGTCAGGTCCACAGATGGATGCTGAGGTGTGTTCAGATGATGCCCACAATTAATACCTTGGACTCGGAGTTGATGAGGCAGTGGTGAGGGTCAGTGCCATCAAAGTTTACAAGTGTGGCATTGGGGCAGGAAGGGTAGGTGTAGAGTCAGAGAAGACAGATTTGGCACCAAGCAGAGTACTGACAGATGCGGCATGTACACCAAACAACCAGACTCATCACTTGGTGACATACGGCATAAAACGCTCCAAGTACATCCTTCCCATTATACTTTTGCAACCTATTTTTCTGGTCTAAGCAGCTATGACGTCTGCTAGAGAACAACTACTACTATGCAAATCTATGACAGTGGGGGCAATGTTCAGTTTACTTCAGGGGTGAGCACAGACTTCAATGCATTTTAGGTATGTCCTTCACTGCATACTTTAATACTTCACATACCCAGTCTAAGTAGCGATGTCCAGCCACTGGCAGCCAGGCACTGGAGAGGGATGACCTCACTATGAATTAAGCAGATTGACATGGGCAGGTTTTGGATTAATGTGGAAGCAAACATGGTCTTCAATGCAATACAGGTATGTCCAACGGTTTATGTTACTTGGTCTAACTAGTGATATTTGGTAAATCGGGTACTGGGAAAGAACTATAACATGAACACTTGTCACCACATAACATAGTACCCCAACTGTAGGCTTCAAGACTTCATTACTAGCTTGCCAACTGACCTATCTCACAGGACGGCATACAAACACCAAGTGTTTCTAAATTTGATCCCTGATATAGAGGGCAAGAGGGGGATGATAAAGAACAACCTGGACCCAATGACCAGCTGCAGGACAGTCCTTTGTCTTCAGGTTCTGTGCAGGAGAAAGAAATGGCGAAAAAAATTGGACATGGGCACTGATCATAGGACGTGCTTTCTGTTCGGTTCTGTGCAAGAGGAAGAGACAATTAGTCCCAGGGACAAATCACAACATGGGCTTTCTGGCTCTACAGTGGACACGGATGGCAACAAGGCAATGGTTATTACAAGTACGAGACTCATTTCTCTACAACCATTTGCATTGGTTACTCATGAAAGGATAGGTATTCAAGCAGTGGATGTCACTCTTGGGCTTCAATGACTTCCTGCTGGCTTTTACACTATGGTACATCACAGCTGCCCTGAATGAAGAACTGAAAATAACCCTTTGTCAGTGAATGACGATGTTGTCAAATGGAACAAGATAATCCCACTGTCTGCCTCGAGGTCTTTGCCTCCTTTGAAAATTATCCTATATTGGGTGATGGGAAGCGACTGTGCAAGTTAATAATCATTGCAGAACAGCTATTGGACCACAGTACACAACGCCAGCCCACTGCAGTGTGCATATATCGGCCTTGTGAAATTGACTGGTGCCTCCTGTTCTCTAGCGTGTGGTTGACCTCATCGAAACCACCAGGCATGTCTCACACATAGATAAATGTCACTGTCGGCTTTCTCGCAGCATCTCTTCTTTGCCTCAAGCCCCACCCACCAGCTGCTTGGCTTACCTTGAACCATCCTCGTTCATTTCCTGACTTCATTCATCCCCCCAACTCTTTCTGCAACCATGGTGGCTCCTCCTGCTCCCCAAAGAAAGTCAACATTCTGTTTGCATGTCGGAGGGGTAATATGGCAGTTCTCCACCACTTTCAGCATTCCAGGTTTGCCAAACCGTGGAAGTTCATCTACACCTCATCCCCCTCAAGATTCTGACACTGCATCCATTGCTGCATCTCTTTCCAGTAAACTTGACCAGCATGTGAGACTGCTGCGATGGCTGCTAAGCTATGGACTGCTGCAGTCAAAGCTCCATCTCCTCTTGCAAATAAAGTACCCCAGGCTGATACTGCGTCCAAACAAGGATCCACTTCCCCTAATGGATCTCAGGGACACCAGACTTGGAGTTTGTTCCTGCCACAACAACTCCACCATCTCAACCCTTTGTGGAGATCACACCTGTCTTCACAGATGAACCTGAGGAAATCCCTGTTCAGTAGGCAGCAGCCACCTCTCCGCCATCAGTTTGCCTGCCTCCAAGCTGGGCAATTACCTGCTGCCTGCCTTGGCACCTTTTTCTGTCCCTGTCACGCCTGCTGTAGTGGCAACGTCTACCTCTGACTATTTTGGTTATATTCCACGCTTGACGACACCTGACATGAATGTTTGGGCAGATCATTGCAGAGGAACCACAACAGGCTCTGAGACCGGCTCAGAAGCACTGTAAAGACATGTATTGGTGAATAACCATCTGAGTTATCTCTGCATCTCCAAGACTCCTCTGTGTCCTCACAAGTCGCACTGCCAGACTGAGAAGCACATACACATCCCCTGACCGACCTATGTGTTAGACCATTATCATTATCACTATTGCTATTTGGTATCATCTCGTAACTCATCCGTTCCACCTCCACATACATTCACGTCTCATGCATCACATTGGACACATTACATAATCCATTAATACTCTTTGCTCCAAGCTTCATCTTGTTCCCTCAGCGTTCTACTACCACGACTACTGGGTATGTTATACTTTTCACCAGCATACATTCACTTTACTTACTCTAGTCGTGTAGTGATTGACTTGACTAGGTAATTCCAGTGTTCTACCACCATGACCGCTGAGTGATTGACTCAACTAGCTTGTATACTATGAAAAGCGGTATGAGCACCGCAGCGCTCTGTCCCCTCGGCAACCACGCACACATGCATATGGTGCGGTACTGGAGGTGTGAATGCACACCTTGGTCTCTTGTTTGACCCCGGACAGCCTCTCAAGATGTGGGCCATGATGTCTGGGTAGGGGTACATTATGAAATTGGGCGCTCGGCTTGCATGACGAGGGGTATTGTTCGAGTTGGATGGCATCTGCTGCTGAGACATTGGGTGTTCTAGTTGGCGACATTGTGAGGAGAAACAGACCTATGGTTGAACTTTAAGGGGTTGCTTGAAGCATTGCATGCTGCAATGATCAAAGGGTGTCAGAGTCAATTCAACTTATGATCATCCTTGATATGGGCAAAGCTGTGCCATGGCCTCACATCCCTGACTCCTATGAAGTGGGGGAGGGTTTTCTCATGTGCAAATGTGCCGCTCTCTGTAAAGCAACTTGTGGAAAAAAGCATAGGGTCGTGCAAATATTCCCTGACTCCCACAGAATCATTCCATGACTTTTTGCACATTGAATGAACAGGGGGAGGAGGTGGGTGGGTTACATCTCAAGCTAAATGTCTCAAGAACTGGGGGCCAGGATTAGTATTTGTGTGCTGCTCGTACAAACCTAGGAGTCAGGGACTTGGTACAAGTGCGCCACTACCAATCTAGCAACTATAATCATTAATTTTATGACGTCTACCAGCCCATTCCATACCTGTTTGCTATGCAACAATAATGAGTGAACAAGTCCAAAAAAAAAAAAAAGGAATGTCAAGAAAAAGCGAGATACAACAACTACAGGAATGCCAAGTGTGTAGGCATGTGGTGAGTACCAATGATGTATGTTATTCATAATGAAATAAGGATGACAAGTGACCAAAAAGAGCCAACACGTTGTGTAATGCTCGCCCATAAAGAAGGCCTGGATGCCGACACTACTTGAACTTTTGGTACACTTCACTTTCCTAATCATTGCTAATCTATTACAGAAATACCGAACATACATCAACTATTGTCAAAGCCCTCATCACGTGACCTTTGTCACATGATCTAGTCACATGCCATCACGTGATCTCAGTCACATGATCTTATCTCTTATCTCGGCTATGCACCTCATGGCGACCACATTGCATTCTTATCGTCACCTCATGCTTTTCCTCTTGACT
>JBBPRQ010000747.1:0-15944 GCA_038093095.1 Boletus insuetus | reverse complement strand
TGCTCGTGGAGAACATGCTACAGGTATGCCAATTAACCTCTCTGTTGCTCCTGGTGCCTGTGCTGACTGCATACTTGGTAAACAGAAGCGATCTAGCGTCCCGCAGATCCGGCAAGGAACCAGAGCACTTAAGAGACTTGGCATTGTACATGTAGACCTTTTAGAACATCCTGAGCATGTGTCCGCCCTCAGGCACAAATATGTATTGAACATTGTCGACAATTACTCCTCTTACTGCTGGTCCATCCCTCTCGCTGCGAAATCGGACGCGTACAAGGTGCTTATGGACTGGGAACGTGTGCGTGAGGCAGAGACTTCTCTCCACATCGGGGTATATTGCTCGGACAATGGTGAGCTGAAATGCACAGAACTTTGCGACTGGCTTCTCTCTCGTGGAACGCAGCACCAGTTCACCGCACCTTACACCTCTGCTCACAATGGCCATGTTGAGCATGTCCACAGCACACTCATGGGCAAAGTGCGTGCCATGCGCTCAGCTTGCGGTCTTCCCGCTAACTGTTGGGATGAATTCCTCGTCACTGCTTGTTATCTGATGAACCGCACACCGGTCAAGTCCCAGGATGGTCACACCCCGTATGAGTGATGGTATGGCATGAAGCTGGACCTCTCACACCTCCGAGAAATTGGCTGTCGTGCTTTTGCCCTCATCTAAAATAATCACAACCCTAAGGTTTTTGACCACTCTGTTGAATGTGTGCTGATTGGATACTCGCAAAACTCCAAGGCATACCGCCTATACCATTGCATGATGGGCAAGGTGATTGTGTCCTACCATGTTTCTTTCATTGAGTCACACCAGGACACTAACCCCCCCCTCCACAATGCATGTCTGACATTGCATGCCACTGAGGTCCATTCTGAGGTCCATTCCGAGGTGTCATCGCCCAAGCCTTCACCTGATGGAATGCCACCTGTGATGCTGCCTGTTAACCCACGTTGCTCCGGACGTGTGTCCATACCATCGGAACGTTCCTGCGCCGCTCAGGGCATACCCTACATACCACCTTCCCAATGTCCCGCACTGCACCCATCCATTGTCTCCATCCCCAATGCTGATGACCCACCTCCACAGCTACTCGCCTGTGACAGTGACAATGATGACAAGCCTGAACCCACTGCCAATCTCCGCCGCGCATTCGACACCTATGCATCCACCATGGACTCGCCATTTGACCCCCACTTCTCTGATGACCCATCATCTTACGGTGAGGCCATGGCATCCCCCCATGCCACTGAATGGTCTCACACTCTCCAGGAGGAGTTTGACTCCTTGAAATGCATGGGAGTATATGAACTCGTCCCACATTCGGCTGTGCCCCCTGGTCGCAAAATCATGCATGGGCACCCCATATTTAAACTCAAGTGTGACACAGATGGCAAGCCCGCACGCTACAAGGTGCAGTACGTCTGCCGTGGCTACACAGCCGTGTATGGCCAAGACTACTCCAAAACCTCCTCACCAACTGCACATCTCAAATCATTTCCCATCCTGGCACATCTTGGCACTGCCCTGGATTGGGAGATGGAACAGCTTGATATTAAAACCGCCTACCTCAATGGTGTCCTAGCTCCCAATGAGGTATGCTACATGGAACAGCCAGAAGGGTTTGCCGACCCAGGACATGATGACTGGGTTTGGGAACTGCGGAAAGGCCTTTATGGCATGAAACAAAGCGGCCATGTCTGGAACGCCACTCTTCATGCCCAGATGTCGACCTGGGGGTTCCAACACCTTGAATGTGAATACTGCATCTACTACCGCTGCATCAACAATGAAATCGTCATTGTGGCGATTCATGTTGACAACTTCTTCATGATTGGGAACTCCCGTCTGGCACTGACTCACTTCCATGACCAACTCCAGACGATATGGCAGATCTCAGATGCTGGTGATGCATATTTCTGCATCGGCATCGCCCTCTCCCGCAATCACCCCAGCCGCACTGTCTCCCTTTCACAGACTGCCCTCATTGATTGTATCATAGCCCAGTTTGGCATGTCCGACTCTCACCCCATATCTGTTCCAATGGATCCTGGGCTTCGCCTGTCACAGCCCACCTCCACCCCCACAGTGACTGAACAGGCTTGCCTCACGAAGATACCTTATCACTCACTCATTGGCTCCCTGATGTACCTGGCGCTCGGCACATGTCCTGACATTGCGTATGTGGTACAACAATTATGCAGGTGTTGAAAGGATGCGTACTTACACTCACGTGACCTTATATTAAGTAATCATTACAAAGCGTATATAAGACTCTGCTGAGTCTGAATAATATATATCTCTCTTGACCAGCAACCGCTATCACCTCTGAGAACCCCACACCCTCCAAGGTAAGCATCCTAGAGTAGATTCCCAGATAGCCCATGCGGCAATGCCAGCTGTCAGCTATTGCAACAGCAGGTACCTTGATTGCTACCATGTCGTCCATTGGGAGGCTGTGAAGTGTGTTGTCCGATACCTGAAAGGCACTCGCCTACTTAAACTCACCCTTGGCAGGGACCAAGCTGCTCGTTTGCTTGTGACAAATAACAACAGTTCCGACAGTTCCATGTTCCAATCCTGGAACCCCTATTCCGGAACCACTTCCGGAACTTCCTCGGAAAGCATGGAAGCACCAGAAGTACTACATCTCATTGACTTAATCCTTATAACCTTCTTTTAGGGTTATCACAGCAATATTGTAGGTAACATAATACGAGTGTGGCTTCACCCATAGCATACATATATCCTGTATCTCACTCACAAGCACCTCAGTCGTTTCCGCCCATCTTAGGCAGCGGCTGAGGTGAGTTACTTTTACTTACTCTCAGATTTTGTTAGCTTGGTCACACCGACTCCGACTATGCTATGTGTGCCAACACATGATGCTCAATCAGTGGCCACTGCTTCTCCCTTGGTCTTGGCATCATCACCTGGTCTGCCCGTCAACAACACATCGTTACACTATCCTCATGTGAAGCAGAATATGTCGCTGCAAGCGAAGCATGTCAAGAGCTCATATGGATTCGCACGCTCCTTGTGTCTATCGGCTTTGTGCAACCCACTGCCACCCCACTGCTGTGTGACAACCATGGTACCATGGCACTCACTGAAGACCCATCCTTCCATGCACATGTGAAACACATTGACATGCACTACCATTACATTTGTGAGCGCGTCGCAAGCCGCCAACTCAAAGTACATTATGTGCATACCAAACAAAACCTGGCAGACATATTCACGAAGGCGTTGGCACATCCTGCATTCATACACCTCTGGGGACTGCTAGGCCTCTCATGATTCGACATGAGGAGGAGTCTTAGACGAGGAGGAGCATCTTGTTGAGGAGGAGTGTCGGAATGGTAACACCGAGATGCTTATTCCAAATATCGACATTGGAATTCAAACATTCTCGTTTATATAGTTTGACTCTGCCTTTTCTCCCCTTTTCCTCTTAACCCATTACGTCGGCATTAAGAGGTCAGTTTCCCTTTTCTTTATCTCATTGCATACTACAACCTAATGACGCTCCATACCTAGTTGTATTTCCTAGGTAATTTGCGTCGTAATCAAACCCATTACGACGGCGTTAAGAGTCGTATTTCCTAGCTTTGACAGTAATGTAAGAACATCTTTTTACTTCATCACACATATCACATATATCACATATTCTATTACATTCTATACTGTTCCATATTACATGGTCTGTGTGCAAAGCCCTAGAGTATATAGGTAGTACAGATATCATGTATAATTCCCTAGATTTGGAATATTATTTCCCTTCCTCTTCATAAGCGCTCACTTTGAGTAGCCATTGAGGTCATATCCTGACAAGTTCACACATTAGTTTCCATATCAAGGAATGTTCTTTTGCCTTACACTATGGAGTTTTCGTAGTTCAGTATATTCGTCCAGAAGTTACCAATTCATAGTGACCCTGTCATTGCTCTATATAAGAAGTTCTGTATGGGACAGCGTATGTCTTGGTGTCGATCAGGCAGCAGTTTTTGCACAGCCACAAAACCATCCGTGATGGTTGTGGTGCAACAACTGTGTATACTGATAGTAGCTTACCCGAGACAGGTGGCATTCTTGAAACATGCAGATAAGTAAAGTGTTTGTTTCAGTAATTCATCTGGAAAACAGTCTGACTGCGCCCACCACAGTTGAGAGCTAGCATGACTGGAGGACGGCTAGCATAGTAGCAAGAAAGGAATTATAGGTCCATCCAAGAACAATATAATCCCCGAACTAACTCGATATGAGTGGATAACACTGGGTTTGAGTCTCGCTTAGACTAAAACACTGGCAGGCTGTGTTCCTCGCATAGCGTGTCATGCAGGTATCATGCGAATCACCGTTTCGCATAAAAAGCTAGGCATGGACTTGAGACGAGTCTTCGGAACCATCCACGGAACTATCATGTTCTCCTCTCACACTTTTTTGTCATTGTTGCTCATTGCTTGTACTGCCGTAGATGCAACTTTTGTCAGTCGTAGCACCGGCAAAGCTACCCTCCGTTTCATGACCAAGCTTAATGAGCGCGGGTCCCGCCACATCGTTGATATGGACCGCACTCGTGTGCAAACCATGAGTCAGGCTGGCCGCCTGAAAAAACGTAGCACGCCCGAGGTCGGTATAACGAACGCCGTGTTCGTCTACACCGCCGAGGTTGGGGTTGGCGACCCCGCAACAAATTGTAGGTGGATCACTCATCCTTGTAAACATGGGCGTCTCAGGTGGGACAATGATTACAGACTCGCTTCAGATTGATACTGGGAGTTCCAACACCTGGTTAGGTTCTGGTAAGCCATACGTCCAGACTAGAACAAGTCGAGATACTGGCGAATTTTTCGTATGTCTTTATCCTTCTCCTGTGGCGTCCAACTGACTTGTGATCATAGTCTATACGTTACGGTACTGGAAACGCCTCTGGAACAGTGTGGAACGATACCGTCTCGTTCAGCCCTAGCCTGATAATCAGCGAACAAGCCATTGGTGTAGCTAACTCATCCAATTCGTTCGATGGTTTTGATGGTCTTCTTGGCGTTGGTCCTACCGACTTGACAAGTGATACCGTCCGTGGCGTGGACAAAATTCCTACGGTGATGGACAACCTTTTCTCTCAGGGAACGATCTCAGAGGAGTCGCTCGGCATTTACTTTATCCCTGCTGCTGAGACGACCAAGGAGGGAGAGCTCACGTTTGGCGGCTGTGATGATTCTGTCATAGTTGGACCCATGACGTACGTTCCGGTGACGAAGACCCCACCTGCTTCCTTCTTTTGGGGCATCGAGCAATCGATCAGTTACGGCTCTGATACAATTTTGCCGCTAACCACTGGTATCGTTGACACTGGTACCACCCTCATCTACATCCCCACTGGTGCGTCGTATATTGACACTGTACGATCGATATTGATCACTGATCCGCCACCCGCAGAGGCATACGACCAATACAAGAACAAGACCGGGGCCACCTTTGACCCTGCCACCAGATTGTTGAAGATCACCGCCAAACAATATAGCAACTTGAAGCCACTCGTGTTCCACATTGGGGATACCGCGTACGACCTGACGGCCAACGCGCAAATTTGGCCTCGTTCGCTCAACGATCAGATCAATGGCACCCCTGAGGGGATCTACCTCGTCGTCAGCGATGGTGGACCTTTCAACGCGTCCAGCGCCAACTTTATCAATGGGTATATGTTCCTGTATGTCTACGTCCTGTCATTCCAAACATCCCATGGCTCATCCGAGGTGCTTGGGCTTGTTCTTATTTTACAGCGAGCGCTTCTACAGCGTATACGACACTACCCATGGAGCGGTCGGCTTTGCCAAAACCAACTATACGTATGCTGATGTAAATTAAGGATATCACTTGAGAATATTTATTGTTGGCGCGCACATACAAAGTGCTGCTTTGTGATAACATGTTTCCACGAGAGATGAGAGCGAATCCAAGATGACGTCGTCTAATGGTGCCCATGGGCGCGAGTACGAGAAGATAGCACTTGAGCGTGTACTGGATTATTATGACTGTTCAACGTTCCAAAGTGATATTGGAAAGTGGGCCTTGCCAGCGAAGTTTAAATTACATAGCCCACGTCGGCAGGAATGATCAAGTAACGGATCGACATGCACGCAGAGCCTGAGTACTCAGCTGAGAAAAGCCAAGAGCCGCAGCGCTTCGCTTACTCATACACGGACTCTACTCTAGGAAGGAAGGTGAACAGAGTCTATTCGTGATGTCGTGAAGAGTCGTGGAAGCATAGAGTACGTGAAAGCGTAACTATACATAGGTGCGAGACATGACCGAGCAGGGGAGACAGCAGAACCGTCAGTTCTGGACCAAGGTAACGCCATCCAAGTATTTTGTAGGGTAAGCGGACGAGTCTCACTTACTCAACTGAAGGCGAGGTCCACAAGTATTAGACACGTCTACCCGATGCTTATTAACTGTCACGCATACCACAGCGAAACTTTTAAAGATCCGATGCGGGAAGAAGCACCACGCGCATAGAGCACAGGTGCTCGAAACGAGCGACGGACGAGTCGCCAGGATTGTTTGGCCTACTGGGGTGACCACGAGGGTGAGGTCAATGGCAATCCTGAGTGTCGAAATTGTGTTCTTGAGCTCAGCGGGGTCCCCGTTGTGCTCGAAGAGTAAAGAGGGAGCTGCCAGGGTTGTTAAGAATCACATGGGCTTGTCAGGATGACTACGAGGGGTGAGGTCAACGGCATGCCTGAACATAGAAATTACGTACTGAAGATCACCTAGATTCCTCGAAACGAGTGAACATAGACCCGGCAGGGTTATTGGGACGACTGTAGGCGGGATGACCCTGAGGGGCGAGATCAATGGCATGTTTGAGCATTGAAATGATATCACCAAGCAGTTGGCGAGGTTGGCGAAATGGCCAAAGCTATGCCATCTCAACAACCTTGGCTACTGTGCTGTCCGTATTGTGCGCCTTGGGAGCTAAGCGATCTCCAGGACACAATGTCAAAGCACAGGAATGCCGTCCACCTCACCGCTGATGATCGCCCTCACAAGCCGTGAGGATGATGATTAGGGGTGAGGACAACCGCACACCTGAGCACTCGTCGCATCCTCGAGATCTATCACCTCCCCCCCAGTGGTTAAATTCAGTAGTAAAATGCTCTGGCAGTCCCGCGTAGTACCGGTTATCCGAAACCGAAATGGTCTGACCAGCTCCTCCAGAATTGCGATTGCCTCTTGTAGGTCATCTAGATATCTGAATAGTTGGAAACAGTGCAACAACTGGACACCTACTTAAAGTCCATGGGTCCTCTCCTGAGCAGCGTGCAGCTGAAGCCTGCTCCACCGATGATTAATCATCCGCCTGAAGTGACGACAGCACTCACAAAATGTATGGAATGCAAATGGTGAAAGTAGCCCTCGGAAGAACCAAAAGCCATCATCCTACCTCTACGTCCTCAACTTGGTCCACTCTGCTTCTCGAGTCGCGTGAGGCGGACCGCAGCCAGATGAATGACGGTCCGGGTGGTCAACAGGACTGCGGTACAAGCGAAACGGAACATTGAGCGAGACATCCACGCTCTCGACTTGGGAGAGAATGATCGCCAGGTATGCCTGAGCAACCAGGTGTCATGAATTCTGTAGCGGAGGTCGTGTTGCATTGTAAACACATGGCATTTTCAGTCTGCCATAACAATATTTCGTAAAATTCTCTCAAAAAGTCCTGGGAGAATTTTTTGATCCGGGCTGCGTCGCAGACCGTGCTGTCGGAAATACAGCAGCGCGATGTGGCCTTGGTTTGGTGGAATCTACTAGCTCGAGATCCTGTTGTCCTCTGCTGACAAAGGTCACTCGCTTGTCAAGAATGTACGGGTTTGGGTTCGTCACGGGTCACACTTTTTCATAAGCCGACCTGGTGCAACTGCAACTGACTCCTCCAGGGCTCGTTTTGAGCCGTCCTCGATAGTAACGCGGTGGATCCAGATGATAGGTTGGTCATCTTGGATAATTGTTGGGTGGTGTGGATGCCTCAGGTACGTTGTATGTCGTGCACTTGCGCTCCCCGTGCTGATTCACTTCCACTTCAGCTAGCGGGTCCGTTCCGAGTCATTCCGACTCGCAGCGTGCACCACTCGTTATGTCGTTCATTCCCTGTCATCTCTCATCCATTTGGACGTCTTTTCATCGCTCTCGCACTGCCAATTGCTCTCGACGTCTCTTGTCGCCTCTTGTACCTCCATCTGGTCCCCTCACTCTCTACCCGATTCTGCACGTTCGTTTCGAATCTGCGCTGGTTCTTCTCGCTCGTGGGGCCTTGCCAGACGTGCGGAGGTTTACTCGATCGGTCCGTGGCTTCGTCGGGTGGTTTCGGTTGCCCAGGTCGTGTTCACCCTCTCTGTGCATGTTCTGACCTACTGTACAGGCGACCGACTCGACTGCTCAACCTCGTGTGGAGCACCCCATAGGTATACCCATGACGGGGATGGGTATAGGTACGGGTACGGGTAGGTATGCTGACACCCATGGGTTCCTGAGTTGTCGTAGGACAATGACCTGTTCTTGGCTCTTCGACCGAGTAATCTTGTCAGACCGAGAATGACTTTGCCGTCAAAGGTGAGAACTCGGAACCAATTAAGGCAGCCCTTCGGGATCATGACCGTGTCAATTACTAGCTTAAAGCGGCCGTTTTCGAAGACACCATCGATGTCTGGGCCGTACTTTCCGTGGAATGAGTTTCGCGAAGCATGGTTCAATAGGTTATGGCCCGTTCCTCTTAGGCTTTCTGGACAATTTCGAAAGGTGTGTATAGTCGACATACTCTTTGCAACAGATGTATGTCTCATGTCCGACCCTGTTGATCGCCTGCAGTGGTTCAGAGAGAACGTTGATTGGGTCAGAAACCACCCAACAAGGAACTGTTAGTCCAAATCAACATCGCGGTTCGAGCCAGTTGAGTCATACGCTCTATGCCGGCGCAGGCCTGCCAGCTTGCTTCTATTACTATTTCTCTGTGCTTACTCTTGGTCAAGATGTAAATCGGTGAATTTGACATGCTACTCCGCGTTGCACATATACGCAATCTCGCCTTCTGACTAAGTGCAACGGTGACCGACGTTTTACCTGGTAGTGACGTGGCGTGACTGCGTGGTTGGTCGGAAGACACTGTCAGCTAGTCTGGTCTCCAGACTAACTGTCAGCGAGGTTGTTTGAATTGGGAATCACATCACTAGATCCACATATCCGAAACTCCACCCAATTACTCGACGCAACGATGCTGTCACAGGCCGCAAACCTCAACTTCGACAAGTCCGACGACGACGACGACGACGACGTGGCAGGCAGTAAGAAGAAAACGGAAAACGACAAGGGATGAAAAGTCAACCACATGCGTCTTCATTGTCGTCCACAGCCCATATGACATGCGACAAGGGCCAACTATGCCAGCGCTGGTACTATGTGCAATCCCACATCCCGTCTATCCCGTGTGACCGTCGTTCTTGGCAACTTCAACTTCTTGCTCATTCACGTCCTGCATAGTAGGTGACAGCACGGTAAAAATCAAGTGGTCATGTGTCCATACTAAATGATGGCGACCTGATGCTTTAAGGTGCGTTAAAAGAGACCAGAGATGTAAGTAGCTTCAATTGGAGTCTGTTCAAGAGGCTATGGCTGAAGCGATTCATACAACACTCATCATAACCACGATCCACTAATTACACTTCCTTGTTCGACAGGTATCATCATCGTACGCATTCACTAATCAGGAGTACAGCCATCGACCAAGAAACAAAAAATCACCACAAATGGTGTCACGACCTGTATCAGACGGCTTCGAACAGATAACTAACCTCCACCGCGATCAGACCCATGAGAGAGTGGCAATGACTCACTCGTTTCCAACCACCCTGAACCTTCTCTCGCCCTACTTGACGTGAACGCATTTCGGCTTCTTCCTCCTGTTTCTGAAGTAACATATCGAAGGTTGTTCCAGGTGGGTAACCCTTGATAAACATAGAGAAAGCAATGGCAGTATCGATGGCCCGGGATTGTGCTGCCTCCGTGCGCGTCTGATGGATTCCACGGTGGCGTACAGTCTGCGGCGGCACATATTCAGAGTCAGGTGGGCCATCCAGTGCATCATCGTCATCTTGAACATCGTGATCGTCGGGGACAGGGGATGGTGTGTTGGCAATCTCGTAATAAGTCTCTTGGTGCTCCTTTAACAAATTCTGGATGTCTGCGGTGGCCCAACGTTGGATGACTGCAACCCCATACATGTAATCGAGGAGTATGCTCGAAGGTGCGTCCTGAACGGTCCAGTCAACTCGGACATCTTCCTGCAGAATGGGGTATTTGTTCTTCGGGTTCCACGGTTCCAAGTGTTGGATTGTGGTGCGCGAAGTGGGTATTTCGCCAGGCTCCACCCTTGGGATGTCAGCAGGGTCTAGGGCAAAGTTGGGAGTCTAGAAAAAGCAGTCACTTCGTTTCAGAAGGAATAACCAAGACGATTCACATACCTTCAAAAATGCACTCGCTCCCCGGCCAAATCGACTATGAAGGTTGGGACTTAGAAACATCCCATTCTCAGTAGAATCAATATCGAGGTCGCTTTGCTGATCCTCATATAAACTCCTACGGTTTGAAATGACGATGGAGATGTACTAGCAAAAAATCATGAAAGCCAGATATACATCTGCAACAAAATTGAGAACAATACCTGATCGCCCTTGGAATGTGGGATAATGTGAGCAGCATGGCAGTCCTCGCGTGTAACCCCTGTTATCACACAACAATTGTCATCACGCTGAGCAACGTCGTCGCGAGAATCGTGGCGACGTGTAGTAAATGTAGATGCAATAATCTTGTCAGCTAGCCCCTTTGGATCGACGAGATGGTAGCGTCCTGTTTGAACGCATCTTGTCAGTGAAGGATGGCTTGAGAGATGAGGGGATTACCGTCATGGAAGAAGTAATACCTTTCGGCAAGGTCGGTGACCGAGACAGTGTCGTAATTGACGATGTTGCCATCAGGAGCATCGAATAAATGACCTTTGGCACCAAGAACAGCAAAGGCAACAAAGCGAAGCCACTTGAGAGGCCGAAGAGTGAGCCTCTGAATATCCTCCAGCGGGATTTCTAATCCACGGATCCATTCATCGCTATCTTCTCTGCGGACATGGATGTTGACCATGAGAAACGGCGGAGTGTGAAAATTCACAGAACCCGATGAACCCACCTGTCAGACTCAAATATTCAGCAACAGCCTTCCAAAGGTGAGCATCATTGGGTCTTATCCGGATAGTATCGGCTTCAATTGTCTTGAAGTTTAGCTGCGAGCAAAGATGAACTTGTTGACATAATAACGCATGGTGCGGAGAAGATTATCAACTCTGCTGACGAGTGAGTGGCATAGTATGCAAGTTTCGAACAGGAGAGGAAGTTGAATTATTCGGTGGGCAGTCATTTCAAGGATACCTCATGCGCTGGACCATTGAAGAAAGGGAAGGTATCCAAGGTGCCACGTGTGCCGGAGCAGATTCAGATGTGGGTTCCCAATGAGTCGTTGTGGGCCATCTTGTGCTGATGTTATCGTATTTCACTTTCCAGTCAGGACTTCTAATCCACTGACCCGGCTCTAGCTCGGCTTCAGGAGAGGTAATCGGCTGTGTTCAAGGGTTGTTAATCACTTGTCGTTGGCTTGGGATTGACTGGACGCCGCTTTAGCGTTTGAATGGTATTGCTGCGACAGCGAGAGAACCTCAAGGGCCTGAAGATACGCCAGAGAAACTTGAGGCAGACCCGGGCTGCAGCTGAAGAGTTTATCGATACAGGTAAATACACACAATTTGTGAGCCGTCGATTACGCTGACGGCGACATGTCATGATGTTCGCTTCAAAGCTGAACCACTTACTGAAGATGAGCAGGAATCGAAGGAGCAGTATATGGAGGCTGGTTTACACTACTGGGGTCGGAGAGACCCCCAGCAGTTTGTTCGTGCATTAGAGGACTACGGATGGTCCATTGCTGGTCTAGTGTCACTTGACATGACGTCCCCTACGTTTAGGACGGACGATTATGATCTACTCGCTTCCGAGATCCAGGACAAGGACGCAAAGGCTGTGAAGCAGGACTACATGTACTTCCCTCGCGCGCGCGGAGACAGTCACTGGCCACGATCGACTCCACATGCTACCATCCTTGCGTGTCGCGCCTCGGCAACATTCCCCCATCGTCAATAGTCAACATACAACCTCGTCACGTCCCTGGCTCCAACGTTTCTTCTCGCCGGCAGTCCGAGTCCTCTTTGCATGCATCCAGACTGCTTTTGTTGCTGACCTTCCGAGTCATCGTCGAACATCGTTTATGCCATTCTACGCTCATTTCCGTCCCAGCACGACGAGGCTTGAGATCTTCTTGTTCACGGCGTAGAGGTAGTGAATACCGGACAAGGACGCGGCGACTTACCTAGTCTGGTGACCAGACGACGACTTGCCAACTCGAAGGTCGATAACCCTCGCCATAAGCTGGCGGCACTTCCACATAGACTCCTCATGCCAGAACGTGAAAATGTCGCCCTCCAAACGGAAGATTATATTTCAGTTGAGGCGCGGCGACCTTGGGTATTATTTGGCATCACCTACGATCGCAAATGGTTGTTATCGTGTTGGTACCATCGCCACGTAAACCTTCCAGTGTCACCCGCTTCCTTGGCTCTGGTCTCCATAGCATCATCGTTGTTCGTGTTTGCTGCTGTCGGGTTGTTGGTGTTGCGAGTAACCAAAAAGTGTTGTCGAGTGTAGGTAGCACGAATGGTGCGGACTCCGGGATTCAGCTAATACGCGTTTAATTGAAACAATCCGATGCTACCGCTGCGTGCACGCGAGTTCACTCTATAGTACAACAGTACAACAACTTCGGTATTCAAAAACGACACCCACTACTTGGATCCTACCACTGCAACTCTCGGCGGGCCCATTCCGCGGTACCTGTCACACTTTCCTTCGTCGAGTCTGCATGTGAGCACCGCCTAAAAGAGAACGAGGATGGAACTAAAAAAAACGCACCGCTAGGATCGCGATCCAAAAGTAAACGGCTTGGGTCCCGCTGATGGGGTGTTGACCTTGATCGGTCCCTGACCGAACATAAAACTTGCTCGTGGTACCGCTTCTGATTCTTCTGGACCCCTCTTGTGTTCTTCACTAGATGGGGACGGTCCCGCTGTCTCAAAGAATGATGCGGCTGTGGACCTTAGAGCAGGAGGTCGGTCAAAGGGAAAAAAGCCTTGCCTTACCTTCACTCGACGAGGTCGTCGCTTGGGACGGTTGACCCCACATCGATGTAAATACCGATGCCGGGTCTGATGCCTCGGCCTCTGAAGTCGTCGACGGGGGTGGTGGCACGAACCGTGGAGCAGGAGGTGGGTCGCAGGCAACGCCCTTCTTGCCTCCACCTGAAGAGATCGTCGCTTGGGACGGTTGACCCCACACCGATGCTAATTTTGATGCTAGCTCGTCGGGGGGGGGGCATGGGGCAGGAGGTGGGCCGAAGGAGAACTTGGGTACTTCAATCGACGAAAAGCTAGGCAGCGGAACCGGTTCCACATTCACACCCGGCGGCGCAAACGCAGGCGCAGGCACGGGAGCTGGATCACAGGCGACGCCCGTCTTCTGATTCCCATCTTCACCCTTGACCTCACCCTTAGATGTGTCACCTGCGCTCGCAGCCGCGCGTTCCGCTCCGTCAGCAAGTCCTGCAGACTCCGCATTCCGAAGACCGAGCCTCGACGGTGCTATATGCCACGGTGCAGATCCAAATCTAGGCCAAGTACGAGAAGGAGACACCTTCAATAGCTCCGTATGAAACCAGATAACGATATCCGCCCCATGCGCCAGTTCCTTGTTAGCGATGCGTCGCGCCAACTCCGGGAAATGTGCTACGACGGGAGGGGAGGGGATGTGCGCGTATAGCACGTCGAGCTCCATTTTGAGAAGATCTGGGTGTCTAGCAGCGTGCAGTGATGAGTATGCGACGTCCAGGATTGATTGGCAATGAGAATGCACGTCGAGAGGAGGCTGCAGGAAAGCTCCTGTATAGTTGTGCTCCGTGAGGTTGCTTCGAATGTAAGCAAATGCCTCGTCGCGAAGACGATCCAACCCGACCTAAACCACCCTGTTAACTCGCAACTCCAACCTCATGACTATGGCTAGGCATACGAACCTTGCAGGCGAGTCGATACATGGATTTCGCAGAACACCTCGGTTCATTGAGTGAGCTCGTCGAGGATGCGCGAGGGTGTCCACCAGGCGTGGTCGATCTCAGCGGTGAAAAATTGCACTTGTCGGCGTGAAGATAATTCAAGAGGGTATACCATCTACAGGATCCGATGAAGCGTCACCCATCCAGACGTCACGAAAGAAAAAAAAGTACAAGACCGACGTGAACTCACTTCTGGAACGCAGTATCTTTGACGAAGACGTGTCGACTTGCCAAGGACCGCAGACGCATGGCCGTTTGACTGGATCTCAGAGCAATGGCGTGAGAGATGGGCCGATCCAGCGAGAAATCTGCATGAGTCGGACCTTTTCTGTCACCGTTACTATGGAAGACGGAACGATGGAATACATGTACGCCAATCGAACACATGATATCCAGTTCCGTGACGAGGAATGGACATCGGTAGCAGCTCGGACGCCGAGTCCCCAACTATGCTGGTAAGGTTTAGTCACAAGTCGAAGTACAAAAGGTGTAACCTGAGACAGCAGAACCGTTAGTTCTGAACGAAGATAACGTCAATATCTTGCCATCCAAATGAATTTCGGACGAGTCCCACTTACTTGACTGAAGGCGAGGTCCACAAGTATTAGACACGTCTACCGGATGTTTATTAATAAGAAATAACGTGACGCATACCGGGATCACGAGGGCGAGGTCAATGGCAATCCTGAGTGTTGAAATTGTGTTCTTGAGCTTAGCGGGGTCCCCGTAGTGCTCGAAGAGTGAAGAGGGAGCTGTCAGGGTCGTATGGGCTTGTCAGGATGACTACGAGGTGCGAGGTCAACGGCATTCCATATCAAGGAATGTTCTTTTGCCTTACACTATGGAGTCTTGGCACAGTTGGCAGGTCGCTCTGTTTTCGTGGTTCGGTATATTCACCCAGAAGTCACCAATTCATAGTGATCCTGCCATTGCTCTATATAAGAAGTTCTGTATGGGACGGCGTATGTCTTGGTGGTGTCGATCAGGCAGCAGTTTTTGCACAGCCACAAAACCATCCGCGATGGTTGTGGTGCAACACTGTGTATACTGATAGCTTACCCGAGACAGGTGGCATTCTTGAAACATGCAGATAAGTAAAGTGTTTGTTTCAGTAATTCATCTGGAAAACAGTCTGACAGTGTTATGTTTTGGTGACTGCACCAACCACAGTTGAGAGCTATGACTGGAGAACGGCTAGCAAGAAAGGAATTATAGGTCCATGTCCATCCATGTCCATCCAAGAACAATATAATTGGATAAAACTTGGTTTGAGTCTCGCTTAGACTAAAACACTGGCAGGCGGCTGTGTTCCTCGCATAGCGTGCCATGCAGGTGTCATGCGAATCACCGTTTCGCATAAAAAGCTAGGCATGGACTTGAGACGAGTCTTCAGAACCACCCACGGAACTATCATGTTCTCCTCTCACACTTTTTTGTCATTGTTGCTCATTGCTTGTACTGCCGTAGATGCAACTTTTGTCAGTCGTAGCACCGGCAAAGCTACCCTCCGTTTCATGACCAAGCTTAATGAGCGCGGGTCCCATCATATCGTTGATATGGACCGCACTCGTGTGCAAACCATGAGTCAGGCTGGTCGCCTGAAAAAACGTAGCACGCCCGAGGTTGGTATAACGAACGCCGTGCTCGTCTACACCGCCGAGGTTGGGGTTGGCGACCCTGC
>JBBPRQ010000746.1:0-15946 GCA_038093095.1 Boletus insuetus | reverse complement strand
AGTACCGCGCGATAGTGGCTACAAGAGGTGGATGGTTGTCAACAATAAATATCATAGAGCATAGCATCTGGAACACGCACTACGAAGACTTCCATGTGCCAACACGTCAACACTGATAGATACATCCAAACGTCTCAGACGTGCAAACCCTATGGAGTAAATTGTAGGTTGTCATCGAGACAATATACGTCCCTCGCTGTCAAAATACCGATGCGCTGCGGTGGGTGCAACAGGTGGACGGTGACGTACCGTACGGCAAGGACCCGCTACCTTGTACGATGGCCCGCAGTCGCTTGCCTTTTTTTTGCACCAGCCAGCGGCTCTTTGTTCTGCACAAAGGTTTATATCTTGGTTCACGGGAACCATAATGTGGAATTTTCGGAGTCGCCAGGCATGACACTCAACATAAACACCGACAAATATACCCCTAAAAGCCATTCTTTAAGTCTTCGACAGACATGTCCAGCCAGTGCCTCTTTCCAGCAGAACTCATTACCGAGTTCCTCTGCTACACGAGCCCTCTAGATGTCGTCCGATGGCGTACGGTAAGCTCGTTTTCAATCTGCTGAATCACGACAGGTCGCAGCGACGACGTTGTGGTATCAACCCCTCATTGCTCTGTGCCAGGTTTCAAAATGGTTTCACACCCTCACGCATGATCCGACCGTTTGGAGGGCCTTGTATGCGAATGCTCCCTTTCTTCGTCCCCCTGGACCGTGCCCTACGGTCGCCTTTGAGGATGCGTTTGCCAAGTCGGAACGATTGGAGAAGTCATGGACTACGCAAGATTTACACACCACGTCGCGCGTTAGAGTCCCCTTTGAAGGACAGGTCATAAAAGGTCGTCACCTTGTCGGCGGGAGATGGCTTGTCGTGTGCCAAGCAAACCGGCGGTTCGTATTGTATGACACCCACATCCACGCGGACACACAGACACGCAAACCGCAAGTCATATGGGAGCAAGCGGAAAAGATTGCTGCTTGGGACCAGTGCCTAGCAACGTCCGAGCAGGGACAGTGGACCGTCTACGTGTTGATGAGCATGGACAATCCTCCACGGTTGTACGTCTGCATGGTGTCAATCCTCAGACAAGTTCTTACAATCCCATAGGACGCTTACGGAATTTCGGTTGGATGCGGAGTCTGGTGTAGTGTGTGACATTGTCACCTGGGATATTCCTGCCAGTGTATCAGAGCTGGATGACGACCCTGAGCTGGACAACGGACAGGGACTATTTGCACGCTCGCGGTTCATTTCGATACCGCACCAATCATTGATATTTGACACGCGAACCCGCACATTCTATGAATTTCCCGAGTTCCGCATCGCACTGGTATGTTGTGGTCAATCAAGGGTTCAATGTGTCGGATGCGCCATGACTCATTGATTACTAGGATAAAACACGGACTCGATTCGGTGCTAGGAAAGTCTGTGATGTTCGAATCGTGCCCACAAACACGCATATCATCGTTTATCATGACTATTACGAGCTGTTCGATGATCGTGACTCTGTCATACAAGTCTTCACTCTCCCCGACGATCAACGCCCTACTGAGAATGGAAAGAGAGTCCTTCGCCTCACCCACGAGGGGATATTCCCAAACAGAAACATGATTTTTGCCATTATGCGAAACACCGTTGTCGACACCACTACTGGGACCACCACCATAACGTATCTAGAACAACACCCGAAGTACGGGAGTTTCATACCCATCTGCATCAACTTGATACTGGAGAAGCCGTCCCCAGACAATGTGTTGCCCGCTCGCATCAAGTGGCACTATCTTACTTTACAAGGCAACGTGCCTGATGACGATGGCCGCATGTTTTGCAATGCGTACTACGATATCACTGATGATGGGTATGCGAGGGGCTTGTTTACGAGGAATCATGCACATGGTCGCACTGAGAATAGTAGGTATGGCATCGTGAAATTCACGATCGATGCTACCCGAGATCACTGCGTGGCTACTTTAAGCCGGTTCTCACCTCGGGAGAAGTGGGACGACATCGTATCTCCCGTCGCGTCGGAGAGATTAGTGTTGGACGGCGTGAGAGGCAAAGTGGTCTATATTGACAATGAGTATAACGGTAATGGAGAAAACGGTGCTGTCGTCGTCGTAGATATTGAATAGTCGCTGGGCTGTACAGTGAGGTTCGTGGTTTGTTATTCTCGGAAGTGGGGACAAATCGTTTTCGTGCGCGTAAAGGGTTGCAAGCAGTGATTGATTGACCTGCCACAACACTAGTAGTTAACCACAGCGATACAACGATGCGGGGTCAGAGTTTTGTACTGTTTCTCTCGTGTGTGCAACGCAACGCGTGCAGCAGAACCTCTTCAATCTACTTGAAAGACGATCATGAATGCTGGCATACCTTATAACATAGTCCAAACCAGTCGCGACAAGGCACATGAGCGCATTCCAGTCCGCTGGAGCGGGAACTTGGAAACTTTCGTTACCCACTACTAATGTAAACACCGACAAATACGACTCAGACCAGACCATAGTGCAACGCCCGACGCTCGTTTTCGAATCCAAGCTACGACAATGGCCCGTGCACACCGTGTCGCCATCTACGCTTCCTTTTCCATCCTCATCTACCTCCTCGTCCTGTTCTCCATCCTCCCCATCCCCCTTTTCGAACCCGACCTTGTCGCCCAACTCTTACCCGTCGTGCGTATACTTGCAGTCCCAGGTTCACGGACGACATCACTCAACCACCGCGCGGAATACCATGCCATTGACAGATTCCATGGTGGCTGCTCGTGGCTTTCGGGTCCTACTCTCTCGCGTCGCTCGGCTGGGGCTTGTTCACGTTCCAAGACTGTCCCGACGCGTATCACGAATTGCTCCAGGTGAGGCTTTCAACCCCGTTTTATCTAGAGCATCCCCCCATCTCTTGCTCTGCTCATGTCACGTATGCAGGAAATCAACGACGCCAAGAACGATCTCAGAGGAAAAGGTGTCACTATGGACTAGTCGAGGTCTACTCGTCGTTGTACCCTGTCTTTGCTCGTGCCGTGATCCTGAATCGACACGCGTGCATCATTCAGCAGCCTCGGGCCTCTCTGTGCTACCCCGGTCGTACCATATGTGTAACCTTTTACCAGCGGACGTTATACAAGGGTGGTCTTGTCTGCTTATATTTCAAAAAAAGTTGAAAGTATTATTATACTTGGGTCGTAAGGATAGAGGGAGACATGAGCAGAAGAAAAACTGAGACTCGTCACTCAACCTTGACGATAATCTTGCCAGTGGCTCGACCCGTCATTGCCCTCTCATAGGCATCCAGCGCCGATTCGAATTCATGTGTCGAGTCTACGTATGGACGCAGTGCACCTATTGACCCACATGACATGTCGCGTCGCAAGTCAATGAAATTGAACGACGCTGAAAGAGTGAGACCCCACCTCGTTCGATCAAGGTACGTAACATCTCCATGTCCTCCTTTATGTTCACCACATGGACATACCTACACAGAGGAGGAGAAAGGCCACGGTCAGCAAGTGTCACACTCCATCCAACAAGAAAACGCACTTCCACGTCGTCGGTGTACCTCCCAGAAAGGACGGTCTCAATACGGCACCCGCCCACCGTCCCAACAAGCACATCAACCCGCTTTTATCAGGATACGGTACGGTCGTCACATACGCGCCTCCCTTTTTCACATATGCCGCTGAATTTGTGTACAACGCCGTGTCCGTCACCGCCGCTGCGTCCAAGATCATGCCAAACCGCGGCTCCGGCGGATCGTCAGTGAGCTGCTCGGCAAGCGGTCGGGCAGTGTAATCGAGGAACTTGTCTGCACCGACGCCGAGCACAAATGATTCGTTTCGCGCCGAGGCAGTCGCAGTCACGTGGAGCGACATGGCTTTGGCGAGCTGGATCGCGTAGATGCCTATCGCGGTAGACCCCCCGTTGATGAGAATGGTCTCTTGGTTGGAGGACGTTGGAGTGGATGTGGGGTTAAGCGAGAGCCAACGGGTGGGATCGTACCCCCCCAGACGAAGGGACTGGATCGCCGTCTGTGCTGCGAGTGGGAGGCCAGCCGCTTCTTCCCAGGAGAGTTTGGAGGGTTTGAGTATGACGTTATCCACGGGAAGAGTGGCGTATTGAGCGAGAGCGCCTTCACGGGAGCTAAACTGGAGGGCTGTCGCGCCAGGTTGAGCGTCATGGAGAAAGATAAGGGTAAGAGGATGAAGCTTACAGACGGGAATGTAACCAATGACTTCGTCTCCGTTGGAAAAAGACGAGCCGTTTGCGTCGGCAATGACGCCTGCGAGATCGTGCTCTGCGGGGTGCGGTCGCTTCGACAAGGCAGTCGGCAGTGCGCCCATGAGTTTCCACCCTCTGTGAAGGATCCAACCAGCACGTTTGCATCCAACGCAGAACGGAAAGGCGGAATGTCAGAACGTAAAGGAATGTAGAACACAAAGAAAGATATACGCACACAGGGTTGAGCCCCGCAGCACGTACTTTGACAAGCACTTCTCCGCTCTTTGGCTTCGGGACTGGTACGTCCGTCTTGAACTCCAACGCGATGTGAGGTTTACCCTGCCTCACGACTATCCATGCCTTCTGCGTCTTCGGTATCGTGCTGTCGAAAGACATGGCGAGGTTAAAGATAAGTCTCAGTGTCGTTGGGGCGCGTGTGGAAGCCAATGTCAATCGTGTGAGTCTGTGGGATGTTGAAGATCAATTTCAGAGGGTATATGTATACCTCGGATCCATGTGGTGCCGCACGGGTTGCGTATTCCATGCCGTCAAAGGACACTTGTGGTGTCAACTCGGACGTTTGTCGACTGTACGGGTGCAATCATTTACTCGACTCGGTCCGCTTCAATGCCGGAGCACGTGAATTTATCACGCCCTCTAGAAGATTTACCTCATCCAATTGGCCTGGTGCCGAGGCTTGGCCGGACTGTCAACTTCGCGTAGGTCGGGTACTATCCATTGACATGGCGAGCCTTGTCAGGGTTGTTCGAGAAACTGCAGCCGTCCTTCAATGACAGCTCCCGGTCGTTGACAGAGTTGAACGAAGAGGGCGAAGAATATGGCAGACTATAAGCAGGTACGAACCCGAGAAAACAGAAATCGTCACATAGAATTCGAGACCCTGGAAACTTCGGTAGGCAAGGCCAGCTCCCCGACATTGCTGACATAGACAGCTTTCACCTGAAACTTGTTTCAGAATCATGCGAAATTATGTTCCGTTCGGATACTCCTGTCAATTGTCACATCGACGAGGAATGTGATTGCCAGGTGTTCAGGTAAAGGACCATCCTCCGTGTCCATAAATCGTCCCTTGCTTCCTTAAATAGGGTCGCCGAGAGAGAACGTTTGGGTTAGGTTACCTAACTGTATACGCTGACTCCGGTGATCCTGCCATGTGCCATCTAACTGTCCGTCGTGTGGCGCCTGTCCGTTGGGCACATGAAATGGTTCCCCAGCAAGAGAGCTACATAACCGAAGGGCACCCTTGTTTTTTGTACACAGGTCTTGCCGCGTCAGGGTATAAAGAGGGAGACCACAGTGACATCTCCCCTTTTCTACACCATACAACCATGTCTCTTTCCAAAACAAACTCGAACACAAACAGCATGCTTGTTCACCTATACATCCTCCTTACTCTTGCGTTCTTTTCCTTTGCTGCTCCCCTCGAGGCGCGCGGGGAGGACATGGGGTGCTCTGAGCCGTCTAATTCAGTGAGTCTCTGCACAGATTTGTTTATGTGACATTATGGCTGATACAAGTGTTTCCCATCGTCAGTGCGGGGTTTAAGCATTACAAGGCTGCGTTGGCAACGAAATATTTCCCAACCTAGGTGAAACGAGCGGCGAGATGGGGTCAAGTGGCAAACCAGGACCACGATGAGGTCACAAGCAACAGACTATAGTGGGGTGCAGCCTACGGACTACTAGATACTACGTTTTATGCTATGTTTATTTTGGACACCGCGTCATGGGCGAGAGAACGTCACCAGCATGAGAGGATTACGACTCATCAGGATATGTGCCACACCCAAGTCTCACTGGGCGCTAGCGTCAAAGCCCTTCTGAGCATCGGGCTAGACATCAGACGGACTACGACCTCGTCGCAGGTGGTTTCGGAGGTACTGCGCAGGTACTCGTCGGTCAACCCCTCGACACAAATTGCGCCCGGTACGTCGGCTCTCTTCTAACTGCGTACTTCCGTTTGATATATGTTCATTCTCAACCGTTACGTCACATAGAACTCGAGATATCCTGGAAACGGTGCTGTAAGACCAGGTCCCCTATTTGAACGACATTGCTGTTTCATGTGAAATTCTGTTCCGTTTGGATACTCCTGTCAATAATCGTTCAATTGCTATTGACGAGGAATGTGATTGGCAGGTGTTCAGGTAAAGGATCATCCTCCGCGTCCATAAATCGTCCCTTGCTTCCTTAAATATGGTCGGAGAACGCGCGTAACTGAAGCTGTTATAGCATGTCTCAAGTGAAGTCTGCATGTATACGCTGAGTCACGGTGGATCCTGTGCCTAACTGTCCGTCGTGTGGCGCCTGTCCGTTGGGCACATGAAATGGTTCCCCAGCAAGAGAGCTACATAACCGAAGGGCACCCTTATTTTTTGTACACAGGTCTTGCCGCGTCAGGGTATAAAGAGGGAGACCACAGTGACATCTCCCCTTTTCTACACCATACAACCATGTCTCTTTCCAAAACAAACTCGAACACAAACAGCATGCTTATTCACCTATACATCCTCCTTACTCTTGCTTTCTTTGCCTTTGCTACTCCCTTCGAGGCGCGCCAGGACGGTCCTCCAGGTTGCGGCAGCTTAGTCAGTCTCTGCACAGGTCTGTTTATGTGACATCATGGCTGATACAAGTGTTTCCTCGTCAGTGCGACGGTTAAGCATTACAAGGCTGCATTGGAAACGAAATATCAATATTTCCCAACCTAGGTGAAACGAGTGGCAAGGACTACGATGAGGTCACAAGCAACAGATCATAGTGGGGTGCGCCCTACTGACTACTAGTTACTACGTTTTATGCCATGTTTTTTTGGGACACCGCGTCATAGACAACAAGTCTCCTTCTCGAACACGGTGTAATGGAAAATGCTGATCTTTGTTTCTATGTTCGAGGTTGAACGTTGTTAATCACATAACATTTGAGTGCTCCTCAGCTGGCGCGTACCTCTCGTGTTTTATCCTTTAGCTTGATGAGGGTCGCATAACGCGCGGGCATAACATGAATGATTATCGGTGAGCGGTAGGCACTTCGGTCCATGATTCCGAACCATCGATCACACATCATGGGTCAAGTCCAGGTACTAATTGAAGTACGAACTTATGCCTTAACACGGGGCTGCAGGACTACAATACAGGCGACCTTCACTCTTTCAAAGTTGAAGATCGTTGGTGATCGTTTGAGTCAGGCACAAGAAAGCTGTAGATCGGCCGTCAGGGGGTACCATAGGAATTCTCCTTGTTGCTTTCCAACGTCTCAAAGACTTTGATTTAAAACTCGTTCGTCGATGCTGTTTTCGTTAGGATATACACAAGAGAAACCCACATTGCCCAACATCGAGGACGACTTGGACGACTCAACGTTACCATCATCTAGAGGATCCTCCTGAAAAAGAGTCAGCTGTTCTTGTTTCTTGCTCAGTAAAGATGTCAGATCAAGAGGCAAGGATGGGCTCCCCCGCAACGCAACGCGCTAACCATGGCGCGCAGCCGACGTCCTGCGAGTCTAATCCATTTGCCATTTTTCGAGGTTACCGCCACGTTTATTCCCCCTCAGACTGAGCTAGTTTCCCCATCTCATTGGCATTCGCTTGTACTCTCCACTGTCGGATCTTCCTATTGTCGCCGCTGATTACGACATACCTTCCATCAGATGAGAGCCGCAAAGATACATTGGGTCCTAGGAATGGGGTATCGATCTAGATCAATATGTTGGAGATCAGTCAAACCTCGAATTTGATAACAGATCCTCACGATACCACCAATTAATCATCGAAAGACATCCTGGAAGTGAGATGCGGCTCGTTAAGCAGGATAAACTCCAACCTGTCAATGGCAAACGTGCAATTTTTCCCAGTCAACGCGATGGTAGGCATCAGTGCGTCGTCCACTGCCCATGACACGGTCAAGAAAGCGCCAGAAACATGAACAGCACTTAATAAGCGAGAGAACGTCACCAGCGTGTGAGGATTGCGACTCATCAGGATATGTGCCACCAAGTCTCTCACTAGGCCCTAGCGTCAAAGCCCTTCTGAGCATCGGGCTATACGTCGGACGGACTACGCTCGTTATTCATCATGTCAAGTCCATATGCCTCCACCATCAACGACCTCGTCGCGGGTAGTTTCGGAGGTGCTGCGCAGGTACTCGTCGGTCAACCCCTCGATACAGTCAAGACCCGTGCACAAATTGCGCCCAGTACGTCGGCTCTCTTCTTATCGCGTACTTCCGTTTGATATATGTTCATTCTCGTGCTGGTAATACAGAAGGAATGTTTGTGAGTCGCGTATCCTTCCATTTGTCATGTCGTTTGGACGTATAGCTGTCGAGTTGTCGAGATCTAACTGGGTTTGTGATATGGTAGAAAGGGCCCATGGATATCCTTGTGCAGACAGTTCGGAAAGAAGGGTTTTTTGCGCTGTACAAAGGTTCGCACCCTGTCCAGGTTGCCCGTGTGTGTTACATATCGTTCTCATGTGGACGCCACACTACGACAGGCATGGCTAGTCCGCTTTTCGGTATCGCTGGAGTCAACTCCCTTCTTTTTGCTGCATATGTGGCGTCGAAACGACTCGTCTCTCCCTTTCCGGATTTGAGCATCCGGCAAATTGCCCTTGCAGGCGGCATGGCCGGCGCTGTCAATGCCATTCTTGCTAGCCCTGGTGGGTCGTTCAGTCGTGGCCCCGTATTCCGCTTGACCTCCCCATGTTTCACAGTCGAAATGTTCAAAGTTAGGATGCAAGGTCAATATGGTTCTGCGAGTGACAAACGGCTCCGGACCGTCGCAAGGGAGATGTGGAGGGAATGGGGTTTTAAAAAAGGGATCATGAGAGGCTATTGGGTAAGCTTTTCTTCTTCCAGGCTCGCTCATATTGGTCCCCCACTGGCATATCAAATTGCTTGTCCCCTCTGCACGTTGGGAGACACCGTATGGTTGGGTCTCCGACTTCTCCGGAGCCCTTGGATATAAGACTTGTGCTAACTATGAGTGGGATATTCCACACTTCTAGGTTACCGTGGCACGAGAAATACCTGCATATGCTGGGTGAGTAGCATGTTGTCTCTTACCGCTGGAAAAGACTGTAAAGTACACAAACAGGTTCTACTCAGGTGAGGACCTGTCCTTATTATCCCGTCACGATGGTGTTTACAGTTTAATCCCAAATCCATATCCCGCATGCGACCGGCTTGCCATCATCGCAGCATTTGAATTCTCGAAACGGCAATTCCAAGGGATATATGGTCAACAGGTACCCGTATGGGCACTTCTCGCGAGCGGGTCAACCGGAGGGGTTCGTATAACTAATCCCCATCACTTTGCCATGTTGCTAATACGCGTCCCGTCGTATTTACATCAACATAGATCGCATATTGGCTTTCGAGTTATCCTCTCGGTGCGACGTTTTCCGCTCCTCATTCGCCATGTGCCCCTCCCTGACATCTACATCTCTATAGATGTCATCAAATCCCGTGTCCAGCTGCGGCCAACGCCACCTACATCCCGTCCATGGACGTACATCAACGAAGAACTCAGAGCAGTCATCTCCGAAGGTGGATTGTAGGTCTCGTTTCATTTTTTCTTCGTCTTTGAGAGCTGTATCGATTGGATGGTTTGTCCAGCAAGGGACTATTCAGGGGATTGAGTCCGTCATGTGAGTCTCCTCTCTCCCGTCCTCCCTGGTGCTTATATTACCAACACTGCTTCTCCGTCATGACAGTACTCCGAAGGTAAGTGCCAATTCAGGTCAGGGCTATCTGAGCAGAGGTCATGGCACTGAGTACAGCATACCGGCTGCCGGGAGTACGTTTGCAGCGTACGAGTTGACACGGGGTGAGTGGACTCTTTCTCACGTCTGTGCGAGATAGAACGTGACGTTTTTCGGTTGTTTATTCACTGGTCTCACAGAGTTCTTGAGAGAGTCAACCGGTGCATAAATCATAGAACGATATATATACACGGGTCGTGGGTTCCATGTCCGGTTATACGCCGCGGGGCAATGACTCGAGTCAGCTCTATTCATGGGAAACCCCCACCAAATGACATTCTGTATCAGTAAGTTGGCAAGATGGCGGAGTCACCAGATGTGACAACGGTGTTGGGAGATAGCCTTGCACCCAGTGTGGGATCGTCCCTCCCACCTTCCGACGACACTGGAAGGACTTTGGCGGAATCTTGGACACACCCTCAGCGTTGCGGAGAGTTGGTAGTCACCGAGTCAGAGTGTCTCGTTTCACAGAACGGGTGCAGTCGTTCACGTTCTTCATGTCAAACATAGAAAAGGGTGGGGATGGATCCTGGACATTAATTCCCGCTCGAGCCTTGCTGGCTCTGTGAACTCCGCCACGCGTTTCTGACAGTTCGTCGTTTGCGCGCCCTCGCTACCTTTGAGGGTCAGCAAAACAACTGCAAGCGAATGTCGCCTTAACTTGTGGCGTCCGGTTCACAATTTTTGCATTGCATTGCATGACAGGACTGCATGTAGTAAGGTAGGGCTGCGGTGCTTCTTCAAGTGGTGGAATTAATCCGAGGCAGTGTGTACAGGCCACGATGTGACCGGTCAAGAAGGAACATACACACATCAAGAAGACAAAGATGAAGCTCACTGATTGTCCTCCAAAGTGCGAGCTTCTTGTCCTCTGTCTGCCACAGGTAGCGGACTTTGAGCTGTACCACCCTCAACGCATGCTGGGAAGAAAGGCGCTCCTGATCTAGACGCGACGGAGTGCGATCTAACCGGCAGGTGGCGGTGGCAACGTGTCCATGAGGCCTTCTCAGTACTGTAGCGACGATCGATGACTGGTCACCCACAAAACGCCGATCAACTGGCAAGGATATTAATATGCTGCGATCTGTTATTCTCCGCTTCTCAATCTCTCACGGCAACAGCCTATGTATACACTTTGGATTGTCATCCGGGGTCTGGAGAATCAAACCAATCAACGTCACATCGGCTTCGATCGCGCTGTCCACGTACGAAGGTCGTCATAGCCGAGACTACACAACCGACTCGACGGGTCAACGTCGAGCAAAAGAAAACGAACGAGACAGCTGTAACATAAAAAAGACGAAACGGCCAAGTGGCAAGTCATGGAGATGGGGGATGTACATCGGTGTAAAAGGATACTAGGATCTAAACCGGTTTTCGGATATGGTAGGGTAGGATAGAGGCGTCGTCATTTTGGAACATGTACTATGGGGCGTAAGCATGTGACACGTAAGAAGAAAAAGTTGGGATCTCTGAAGGTAGTAAACGTATGACGTGTATTTCCGTGTGTCGAGACCAAGAGGGAAAAGCGTCTGCACAAGATATTCATCAGTCCTTCCCAACCACGGTTCAACACCAACAAGAAAGGGTCGGGTCCAATGCAGAAACCCACAGTCACCGTTCAAAGCAACAGCAAACGGCAAGCACAAACGAGGTCAATTGATGCGACATCGGCCTCGTGGATAACAAGGGAAAACAGACTGACAGGAATCCACCCCTTAATCCTGCCGGATTGACTCGTAGGAAGGCGGAATTTCCCTCGGTGGCGCATGTTCTTCGATCGGCGCCCGACCGGCATCCTGATGCACGACGACATCCCCGCTGCCCTCGGCGGCCTCTTGCGGCGTTGCCAACGTCAACCCTCTAGCCTGACCACCCCGTCCCATCGCTTCCCGTTCCTTGGCTCCCCGCGTGGACGACGTGGTATTGCTCACTGTCGAAGGTGGCGGAGATGCCCCTGGACGAGGACTAAACCAGTCCACAGGACCAGTGCCATACATGTTCACCCCAGGCACATAAGGACCCAGAGGTGGCGATCGGGGCTGTCCATCGATCACCGATGGGCCCGCACCCACAGTCCCAGGTGGGTAAAACTCGGCACTGGGGTGTCCACTAGGAATATATGGTGATTTCCCATACTGACGCATGCTCGAACTACCTTGGTCGGTATATGGTTGAGAGGGTGGGAAGGGTGTGACTTCGTCTGCGAGGTCGACATGGGGGAGTGTGCCGCCACCAACGTCGTGTCCCACGACACGGTCGGGGTCAAAGTTGCCGTCAAATTCGTCTTTGCGGGCTCGTTTTCGGATGCAGAAGAGCAAGAGGGCTACGAGTGCCACCCCGACGACGCCACCGACGACAGCACCGACGATGACGCCCGTATTGCTAGGGGTGGTGCTACTTGTATTCGAGCTGATGGCAGAGGTGACAACTTCAGGAACGGTGCTGGTAACAATGACAACAGAACCCGCAGGATCTGTCGAGCTAGAAGGGGAGGGTATGATAAGGGGCAGAATCTAACAAAAAAAAGAATGAGAACATACGAAAAGGTTGTTGCAACCTGGGATGTAAACGAAATTGTGCTGGACGCTAGTGGTGCAGTGGTGGGAGACGCATTGGAGGACGAGGCGACTGACTGCGAGGACGGTGTGGTTTGAGCTACCGCCGAAGTCGTTTGTGCAGGGCTCGATTGGGCAGTGGTAACTGGCGTTGGGGAAGCACTAGGAGTAGGGGTGACGGAAGTGGGCAGATCAGTTGAAGTAGTAGCCAGAGGGGGGGTGTTGGTTGCTGAGGAAGACGCAGAAGGATTGTTAGTGTCTGAGAGGGACTTGAGTAGAAAACGATGGAGAGGGAAAAGAACTACCGGACGATGTCTGCGACGTGGACGAACCTGAGGACAAGGGCAAGCTCGCAGAGTCTGTTGCCACGGAGGACATGGCCAAAGTTCGAAAGGGAAAGGCAGAAAGATGGAAATGAAGAAAAGTGAATTCAGGGAAGAACAAGGGAAGCGGAGGTCGCCCCACAGAATCGAGTCAAGCGAAGATGATAGTTCAAGGAAGACGTCGGGTATCCAGCCAAGGGCGCGCGCAGCAAACAACAACTCATCAATTTCAAAAATGCTGTACGGCGGTGGGAGAGTCAAACACGAGGCTGGGCAAACAATGTGTGTCCCGATAATCGATACGAGATAAAGAGCGGACAAGTTTGGACCCTTGGCACTCACCGGGGACGGTATTCTGTCTCTTGTCCATCATATCGCCGTGGCGGTGGGTAACGTAGTGGTGGGCGGCCTTTCGCGAGAACCCGAGATGGGCTTAAAAACGACATTTTCACCACTGCGGCCCTTTTTGATGACCCACTGTAGACCCGCAACGGACTTTATTGGCCGTACGCTATTCTTGTCCATTTATTCGATCGACGACAACCCCGCCCGATGAAAATATTCTGCTGTGCGACGGCGAGGCGTTCCCCAACGGATCCTACCTGTGCCACAGGCAACCTCAGGCTATTAGCAGACGGTCGATTCCCATTTCAGCATCCAACAAGGGTCCACAGGCGACACCCCACTGACAACGCCTAATCGGAGTAATTCATGGTGCCTGCATGAAACCACATGTTCGTTCGTCAATATTATAGATCTTGCTCGTCACAGCCCAACTATCAGCAAATAAACAGTAGAGTCCCAGATCCCGATTCACGGAATTCGAGTTAGAACAGTTCCGTTGTTGAAAAGGAGAGTATCCCGGCTTAGAAGAACCGGTTCTCCCGGTCCAGTGATAAGCCTCACATGTGACAGGGGCGATTAGCCCCGAAACATCGGTGGTTAGATTATAGCGGGCATTGTCACCCGAGGGTCGTGAGCGCCAGCCATTGAAAACATAACCATCTATATCGAGTCCTGTCTTTTTTTTTGAGCGGGAAGGGATTGTTCCCAATGCAATCTGGATAACTCTAATTCCCAACGTCCGACGAGAACAACAAATCTGCACTGGTGACGAAGCGCACGAGGCCAAGGTCGTGGAATACCAAGCAAGCCTAGAAGCAGAAAAAAAAAACGACACATGAGTAAACGCCATCCACCATCCACCATGCCAATCATGCACATGCCACTCACGTTGACGTCGGCAACAAACGCAGCCGAGCCACACCATTCAAACGGACAACCCATCATCATGGGCCCGGTCTGGCTTGGTTTCATTGATTCTTCCCAAGCCCTTGTTCCCCAACAACTTCCGCATTGACATTCGGCGCAAGACAAGGGACTACCTATCAGTGTCACCTACCCTGCTCATTGCGTGCTGATCATCGGGGGTGTCAAACAGTCGATAATGCCAGCGTACTCCCTAGATCGTAATCACCACCACGGTCTCCACTGGCGTGATCTTGACATGGCTCGACTGCGCCCGCAGACGTGCGTGGTGCTCTTCCATAAACAACGCATACCAATGGGAGAAACAGGTCATGCCGGGAATCCGTCGGAGGGTGTGTCCGAGGGAGGCGGAGCGCGACACCTTCCTCATTTGAACCGTGACATCGAGGTGATGATATCGTTCGTGTAGACCGGGTTCGTCTCTGCGCATACAAAGGTAGGTGTAAGAGAAGGGGGGAGACAGCTCGGAATAGAAGGAGCAGATCATATGGCCACTGCTCTACCCTTTGACGTCCGAGTCCGAGTCTAGTCCGAAGCGCAACGTGAGGAAATAGATCGATAATTCAGCGTCCAAGTTGTTCCCGGGGGTCGTCATTGCTCGAAGTGCAAAAGCTGGAAAACATGTCGATCATGTGGACACTGCAAAGAGAAAGACTGGGTCAGTTATGACGTCTATGATATGCATTCACCCATCTGACCGTTTTTGCGGCGAATGTGAGACCGTGTGTGAGTGCTCCCATCCATTCTTGGTGGATGACATCTACAGTATCAGACAGGTTCCCATGAGTATTTCGAATGAACAATGGCGCACCTTATTCGTCCTACCACGGTTTCCGCACTCCACTTGACGACAACATCCGCAACGCTTGATCGACTGATATACGATAGGGTTCGACGTCCGACGACGACATGGGAGTTCAGAAATGACCAGTTATGCTATATTAGAGATCTGACAGCTCTCCAAGATCGCTATAGCGCACGTACTACGAATTTGAAGCGTGACGTGACCGTTTGTTACATAAATTCCGTCCACGTGTACATTGGCCAACCCTTGCGTCAAGGCATATATAATCCCTTTACTCTCTCTCACTGATGAGCACATTATCACGTATCCCTATTGCAACAAACCAAAATGACCGTGTAGAAGCAACGCCTTGAATCCTATCGCTCGCATGCTTGTCAGATCAATGTTTAGGCGGTGTAAGACACTGGTGCGGGCCACCGCCGTACGAAAGCTGTCACATAGATGTGTACCAGTCCGTTATCAAATTCAATGTCAGACTTACTCGTGGATTGAGGTGGTAAACTGGCGATCATACGGTCATCGCCTACGATTGGGCTCACCGACGAATTGTGGGTTCCCAAGTGTTACCTCTTTCCCGCGGTACATTCAAGGTGTTAGTTGCGGCGTCCTTCCAGGGAAAAACACTGTTGTCCGTGTTCGTGAGTGGATAGTAGAGCCCGAGCTCAAGGGACGTCCATCCTAACGCGTCGTTTTGCCATTTAGTCAGACAGCAAAACGCCCGAGACTGTCCCGTGAAGAACGCCAGGCACTCTTCACGAGGTGCTCTGCATTTTCGGGTCCGCCAACCACCCATCCGGGTGGTTCTTCCAATCTCGGAAACAGGAAGAATGTCTTGGAATGGTTTTGTGGGCTTTGTTTTCAACGCACACCGGGAAGAATGGGAAGGCGAGATCGTCGGATCCCTTACGACCGTCGAGAACGTCCTTGGACAGGAACCCCATGTTGCACCGACCATTGTTGTGGGATTTGGTGGGTTAAGCACGCGACATA
>JBBPRQ010000745.1:0-15960 GCA_038093095.1 Boletus insuetus | reverse complement strand
TAGGACGAGCGTCAAGACATGGTAGCTATATCGGGCTAGTCACGCGTGTTCGCCCCACCAAGTTCAAGGATCAGATTGATAGTCAAGGTCGAATACGACACCTCGCTACCACATCGAAACTCGCAAAATACAACTCCAACGCTTACTTGGACTTTAGGTTCTCTACCGATCCTGTGATGGCATCCCTGAAGCCTCCGCAGCTTCCGCCGACCTGGCAGCACACTGTCGAGGACATCGAGCGACTTACCACCGAGGCACTCGCCAAAGACAAAAAGGTCAGCGACGACATCGTCCAGCTGCCTGAGGACCAGCTTGGTTTCGACAACGTGAGTCTTCATGCTCCCCCATCACCGATCGATCATCGTCTGACCCCGCACGTTCTTCTAGGTGTTTGTGAGTTGATCGACCAACCCTTGACTCTGACCACTGAGTCACACGTTCGCCTGTTTCCATTTCTTCTCATACCATAACAGCTTGCACTTGCAACTACGGAAGCCACATTCGACATCGCAATTGAACCGCTCAGTTTTTATGGAAATGTCTCCACAGACAAGGCCATTCGAGACGTCTCCACCAAATCTGAAGAGCGCGCGCGCAAGTACGCCAACCAAGAGTCGATGCGCATGGACCTGTACAAGGCCAAGGTGACCGCAGCAGCCAACCTGCGCAAGACGGGTGCCTGGGACGCGTTGAGTGCCGAGCAGAAGCGGCTCGTCGACAAGATGTTGCTCGATGGGAAGCGTGCGGGTTGGGGATTGAGAGCAAGGAGGAGAGGGAGAAATTGAAGCAGTTGAAGGATGATCTTTCGGACGCGTGTTTGAAATTTACCGTGCGTGGCCTTCATATTTTTTGACGTCGGTGTTGAATCGTGCATGGTCGTGTAGCAAAACTTCAACGAGGAGAACGTATGTCATTTGTTCACGCACGTCTGCATCCATCGATCTGACTCATGATGCAATAGGGTCGTATCTCATTTACACGTGCACAACCCGATGGTGTCCCGGAGGACGTGATATCCGGATATACCCAACGTACGGAAGGTGATAAGGTGTTGTACGATGTTACCCTCAGGACGCCCGATATCTTTCCCGTCGTGAATGTCTTGTGCTGACTGCATTTGTGTCCTCGATCTGACGGTGCAGCCTAGTTCAAATATGCTAATGACCCGAAAACACGTGAGGCAGCTCAACAGGCGTTTGACGATCGATTCGCCAACAATGTCGGATACCTGGACACCACTCTCCGTCGCCGCTCTCAGTCTACGTAGGCAGATCGCAGAGATCCTACAGTACAATTCTTGGGCGGATTACATCACCGAGGTCAAGATGGTCAAAAGTGCAGCTAACGCAAAAAAGGTGTGTCACTCCCGATTATAATTTCTATGTCGATCCCTCATCGGTGTCTAGTTTTTGGATGATCTCAAAGCACATCTCGACCCTCTTGGCACTCAAGAGCGTGCTACCCTTCTCGGGCTGAAAAGGGAGGTGCATACCAAACGTGGCTTGCCCATCGACGACAACTTTTGTATTTGGGACTATAGGTACAACACCCATATAGAAATCTATTCCTCACTGTCTGTCGTCTGATCGTGCGCCGCTAGGTATTACGATCGCCTCTATGTGGAGCGCAACTTGGATCTCGATGATTCCCTTGTCAAGGAGTACTTCCCGGTATCTGTCGTCGTCCTTGCTATCCCGGGGTCAAATTCGTAGAGATCACAGGCGATACACGGGACGTACGGCACCCCGGTGAGTCTTTCGCGATGTCCCGATGCTGGTCGTGCAGAGGTCCAATAGTTTGCGGTTTAGGAGATGGATGCCAAGGACGAATCAGGTTTTATCGGGTACTGTTGCCTCGACCCTTCCCTCGCGGTATGGGGTCGTGCCTATCGGATTTGTTAAACCACATTCATGTTGCGACTTGTAAAGGGCAAGTACTTGCTTGCCGCAGTGTAGGGCCTTCTCCCAGGCTACGAGCTTCCCGAAGGAAAAAGACACTAGCCGTTAACAGCCATGGTGGCAAACCTGGCGAAACCAACGCCGGAGCGACCAGCGCTGATGCGCCACGACGATGTCACGACATTCTTCCATGAGATGGGACATGTGTTCCACGGGTTACGAGTTCCACGGGACAACCGTCGCGCGCGACTTCGTGGAGGCACCGTCCCAGATGCTCGAGAACTGGTTCGTCATCATTACTACTAGTACGCTGTGACTGATCGGATGTTCACGTCTCATGTGCTGGGAGCCTGAGGTGCTGAAGATGTCGAGCCATTACAAGACGCAACAGCCCTTGTCGGACGACCTGATCGCCAAGATCATCAAGAAATTGGTCGGAATTTTATGTACGACGATTGAACGTTGCGTTTTGCTTACAGCCGCTACGTCTATTCTACCTCCGCCAGCTCTTCTTTGCCAACTTTGATCTCGCGATGCACAACAACAGTTTGGACGTGAACACCGATTATACCAAGCTCTGGAACGAGCTAAGGGAGAAGATCTCGCTCGTACAGGGGAGTGAGTACCAGCCTGGGCAGGGTACGTTTGGGCATATCGTCGGTGAGTATGATGCGAGGTACTATGGGTCAGTAACTTTTCACGACGTGGCTCTCTCGCTTCACAACAAGTGTACTAGGTACACCTATTCTCTGGTGTTTGCTGCGGACATGTACGCGACGGTGTTCAAAAAGGCATCGCTGGATCCCGCGCTGGGAAGGCTGTACCGGGACAAGATCTTGTTCGTGGGTGGGAGCCGGGATGACATGGATTCGCTCAAGGTGTGTATTGGTATCCCCGTCAGCGTGCATCGCTGATCATGGACCGTCCTGACACCTGGATCTTAGGACTTTTTGGGACGGGAGCCGGATCCCAAGGCATTTATCAATGAGATTGAGGAGGATGGTAATGGCGATGCTGCGCGGGTCGGACGTGGGCTCGTGCTCTGAGGGTGGGATGCAACATCGGATAAGTGTTGAAACAGTCCTCACTCAATTGTCCCGCGCTTTGGTTAAACGGTTGTCCGACTCGTGGTCCATTTGGAGAGCGTCGAGTGAGGACGTTCATCTGAGCGATTCAACTACACCGAATACAAAGAAAGTCGAGACAGAGACGTCCGAGTCAACTTCTCTCCTGCATAAGGACGGTGTGCATCATCCCTGCGTAAGCGCAACGCCGTGGGGAATGTTGGTCATTGACAGCAGTCGGTCGACATGGACGGCCGGATGAACCGAACTTTACGTGTCTGAACCTGCACACCGTCTCATCCCCAGCGTTTGCTTCACATCTCCCTCTTCGTGAGACGCAACAATGTCCGCGATTGAGACTTGTCGATATCGGCAAGCTTCTGTTGATCATGAATGCACTATGACGAAGTTTACCATTCTGATTCACCGGGAATGAAGGACTCTACGACGCCGCAGATACGCAGACGTCTTGGTATGAGCCAGGTGGGAAATCGGAAAGTGGGAACCACGCTTTGGCCACCGTGTTGGAATCTCAAGTCCTCAATAAGCGCCTGGTTCTTGTTTCCTCGCTTCCACCACCCGGGAACCCTTGTCTCTAAATCGCACTCTTCTTCACGCTTACTCTTTCAGAATGTCTACCGAAAACACAGAGAACTTCGAGAACCTCCAAGAGAAGTTCGGCCGATTCAGAATCCTTATCATTGGACCCGCCAACTCTGGCAAGACGACCATCCTTCGGGGGATCTGCGACTCCACGGAAAATCCAGAGATCTACGATGGCGATGGGAACAAGGTACGAATCTGGGTTGATGTATGGCGTTGTGCCAGCGGCTAAAGTGTGTGATCAGGTCGATTCGTCGCAAGTCGAGGGATCCATGGGGGTGAGCCTGACGGTTGTTTCACGTTATATAGTATGCGGACACTGATGGAGACGCAATTTGATCGTTATCAGCGTGGACTGCACAATGTCGAGAATGAGCTGATATTCCGGAGCAATGACAAGCTCGTCTTTCATGATTCTCGAGGCTTCGAAGCCGGTAGTAAAGACGAGTTCTTGCAAATGAAGAAGTTCGTCGCAGATCGCGCGAAGACCACCGTTCTGAAGAAGCGTATTCACGCTATATTGTAAATGGGACAGTTGCTTCACGGTCTTTACTCATGTTTCATGCAGGTATTGTATTCCAATGGACAAGCATCACCGAGCAATCCAACGCTCCGAGGAAATGTTTTTTGATGAATGTGATCCTGGGAATGGTGAATCCTGCTGTCATTGTTGTCTTCTCGGACTTATGCCAGTGATCCCGCAGTTCCTGTCATCGTGCTATTCACGAAATTTGATGCACTGCTGCCTGTAGCACTGGGAAAGTTGGCGCCTACTGACCGACGACTACCTTTGCAAGAGCGGCTGTCAAAAGCCGAGCCACTGATCGAAGAAATATTTGGTAAAGCTGATATATGGGGCCGTCTTTCACGATTGAAGTATGCTCCAAGGACCTCTGTCCGCATCGGAGGTTTGTATTGTATCTTTTCCCATCCAAATACCGAATTTCACTCTACTAGGCATGCACAAGTCTAATGAGGGGTGCAGTAAAGTGTTGGCAGCCACTGCAGATGCCCTAAATGAAAATGCTTTGCAAAAGTTGCTAATCTCAGCACAGAAAGTGAATATGGAGCTTTGTGTGAGATATGCAGTTCAACAGTGGGTTAGCAAAACAGGTTATCATGTCTTGATTATCTGACACTGTTATTCCAATAAAGCTTGATCTATTCCACAGACAAAGTGTACAAGTCATTACTCCCAATAACTGATATGGATAAAGTAGAACTTCAGGGGCTTGCATTATGGTTCCCTCATGTTCAGGTGAGAGACAATCCCACACCAAACTATGTATGGTAAATTCATTGATGTGGTTAATCCTATGTTACTACCTCTTTGTTCTGCAATGGATGTTGTAGGAAGTGAGTTGTGGATTGTGGGATGATTGTGGGGTGACCATGCTGATGATTCCATCTCCACTCTTTATCCTGCATTGGACATCATAGTGGGTGAGTTGTGGATTGTGGGATGATTGTGGGGTGACCATGCTGATGATTCCATCTCCACTCTTCATCCTGCATTGGACATCATAGTCTGTGAGTTGTGGATTGTGGGATGATTGTGGGGTGACCATGCTGATGATTCCATCTCCACTCTTTATCCTGTATTGGACATTATAGTCTGTGAGTTGTGGATTGTGGGATGATTGTGGGGTGACCATGCTGATGATTCCATCTCCACTCTTTATCCTGCATTGGACATCATAGTTGGTGAGTTGTGGATTGTGGGATGATTGTGGGGTGACCATGCTGATGATTCCATCTCCACTCTTCATCCTACATTGGACATCATAGAAGGTGAGTTGTGGATTGTGGGATGATTGTGGGGTGACCATGCTGATGATTCCATCTCCACTCTTCATCCTGCATTGGACATCATAGTGGGTGAGTTGTGGATTGTGGGATGATTGTGGGGTGACCATGCTGATGATTCCATCTCCACTCTTCATTCTGCATTGGACATCATAGTCTGTGAGTTGTGGATTGTGGGATGATTGTGGGGTGACCATGCTGATGATTTCATCTTCACACTTCATCCTGCATTGGACATCATAGGAGGTGAGTTGTGGATTGTGGGATGATTGTGGGGTGACCATGCTGATGATTCCATCTCCACTCTTTATCCTGTATTGGACATTATAGTCTGTGAGTTGTGGATTGTGGGATGATTGTGGGGTGACCATGCTGATGATTCCATCTCCACTCTTCATCCTGCATTGGACATCATAGAAGGTGAGTTGTGGATTGTGGGATGATTGTGGGGTGACCATGCTGATGATTCCATCTCCACTCTTCATCCTACATTGGACATTATAGAAGGTGAGTTGTGGATTGTGGGATGATTGTGGGGTGACCATGCTGATGATTCCATCTCCACTCTTTATTCTGCATTGGGCATCATAGTCTGTGAGTTGTGGATTGTGGGATGATTGTGGGGTGACCATGCTGATGATTCCATCTCCACTCTTCCTCCTGCATTGGACATCTTAGGAGGTGAGTTGTGGATTGTGGGATGATTGTGGGGTGACCATACTGATGATTCCATCTCCACTCTTCATCCTGCATTGGACATCTTAGGAGGTGAGTTGTGGATTGTGGGATGATCGTGGGGTGACCATACTGATGATTCCATCTCCACTCTTCATCCTGCATTGGACATCATAGTCTGTGAGTTGTGGATTGTGGGATGATTGTGGGGTGACCATGCTGATGATTCCATCTCCACTCTTTATTCTGCATTGGGCATCATAGGAGGTGAGTTGTGGATTGTGGGATGATTGTGGAGTGGCCATGCTGATGATTCCATCTTTACTCTTCATCCTACATTGGACATTATAGAAGGTGAGTTGTGGATTGTGGGATGATTGTGGGGTGACCATTCTGATCATTCTGTCTCTGCTCTTTCTTTAATAATTTCATAGCTGGTATGTTTTCCTATATGTACTAATTTCATACTTCTTACAATAGTTTTAATAGGATGTAAGTTCATGACAAAGAATTGTATCTGTTGATGATTTATCAATTCATTCACATTATTCATGTCATTCTTAGAAGGTAAGATTTTCATATGTTAACAAATTATTTTATTTATCAAGAGTCAGGATGTCAGTGAATGAATATTTTCAATCACTCTAGCATAAATTTATATATATTTTCTGACTTACAGCTGGTTGCAAACAAGCAAGTATGTGCTTTCTGTTCAACTTAATATTATATATAAATATTCAATGCATAGATTTCTTTCGCTGAGAGTGGACAGCAAGTTTTGAAGCCACATAGCACTGTAAGTTTGCTGATATTATTATATATCTAAATCTAACTGTAAATAAGATACCTTTTTCTACCTGGAAGCAGGTCCTTCAGGCTGGTGTTGGTATGTTTGAGATATTTGATCTATTGTGACATCATTTATTGCATGAAATACAGATATCATCATCATATCAGAGCATTCCTTCTTTCTATACCAGCAAAATGATCCTGAACCATTCTCTACTGCAGCTGAGAAATACAAGGCATCAGATTCATGCAGGAAGGCTAAAAATGTACTGGAGGTGGTCTTCAAGCAATATGGCAAACTGTCCTATCATGACAAAGTGGACATGGTTACCAATGTTATTCTTCAGAACCACATGTATGTGTTTAAAACCCTTCTCAATACTTTTATTTGTTACTATATTATCCAGAGGCTCTTCCAACTGATATGACTCCAAGGGTACAATGGTGTAAAGTCAGAGTGAGGAGGGAGATAGAACAATGCAGAAAGGGTTGTGGGATCAATGGATTGTTGAAAGCACCAACTTTGACAGGTTCATGATGTAAATCTAGTGTTTGCCTATACATATGTGATAGAATGTACTCTCAATTTTCTGATGTCTTTCAACACACTTAAAAAATTCTAGTACATACAGTATGTGATACACATGAATCTGAGAGGCATTGTTACAGGTGTAGCACTGGAATTTCCTGGCACTGCAGATGCATAGCTCCTGGTGTAAATAAATTTCAAAATCAAAGATGTTGAATTAATTCACTATGAAACTCTGACAACTTACTGCAAGAACCTGAATACATATGTTGAATCTAGACAACTGGAAACCAAACACAAGTATCTTTATACACAACAATATCTCTGTGCAAAACTGTAAATGAAAAATAAGCAATGTTATGCCATGACACAGGAGCATATGTGTCAGAATATACCCTGGCACCTATCTTGAGACTATAAGCCATTACCTATTGTAAGCCACTTACCACACATGTCCAAGTTTTGAATTCTGTTGGCCAGATAGCTCAGTAGTTAGAGCTATTGGTAATTGTCCAGGAGGTCCTGGTTTCAAACCCTGGTCTGGCCATCTTTTCACTTGACTATAATAAGTTGTCTTCTACTTTTGAAGATATGTACAGTGGTAAAAGGCAATCTAGCTGTTATCTTTTGACTTTAGTCTCTTGAGATGAACTGACATGGAAACAGACTGGATGGATGTCTAACAAAATCACTCCTGGACCCCTCCCTTCAAGCTAATAGTCATGCATACTGTATCATTAACTTCATTGATAACATCATGTCCTCAGACCCTTCCAATTGTATTCAATCCAGAACATTATTGATATGCACATCATCAGATCATAGTGATGCTCCCATGACATGTTTCCCTACACTCTCATTAGGAACTTGGGTGCTCAAATGAGAGCATTAATTAGCATCAGATTCAATGCCCCAAACCAAAAATACAAGCATCTTCACCCTTGTTTAGCAAGCTGTTCCTGTAAGAATTACTGACATGCACCATCTTAGGGTTAAATACCTTTTCATGGCATAGAACATCACACTGCAACACTATTGTCATAGTACACAATTGCAAGCAGGTTCAGGATGGTAGTCAACACTTCTAAATGCTTGGAGGTCAAACTTTTAATCAAGTGATATGCATGCCATCATTTGCATATGCCAATTATTGTCAATTGGCACTACAAGCAACCAACACATTTATGCCCCCAGTTTTTGCATGGTAAAATGAGTCAAGTGAGTACAAGAACATGGATAGAGTTGACTCATGAAGTGCATCTGAACCCTGATGGTGGTTCAACAGACAAAAGGGGGGGGATAAAAATGGATATAGTGTGCCTGTGAGTTGGCTTTGTCAATGACTTTGTGTGGATGATGAAGCAGTGGATTTACTTGAGGTGAGGGTGGTTGATGATTTGCAGACCATGACAATTCTATATGCTTTGCTTGCTGACTCAAACTCAGAAACACTTTCTGGATAGCTTGGATGAGATTGGGAAGGGATACTTTATACATATGTAGATGTAGAGGTTAGGTATGATGAGATAGGTCCAATCAGGGTGTACATATTAGATGGATCCTGGTGTGGATGGAGAGACAGTCTCACCCTGCATGATGAGAGTCTTGCCTTCTTGCAGGAAAATGGGGTAGAGGGGAGGATGTATAATATGATGTAGGTTTTCTCTGTGGAGGAAGGGGATGACCAATCTTGGGAGTATCTTCAGCATCAGCATTGCAATCAATGACAAGGCAAATCACTGTGCTCATCTTGGAGCACAGCTGCCTATAAACAATGGATGACTTGCTTGTTGCCTTTTTGGAGGTGTGAAAGAGAAGGCTGATGTTGGGCCTGCAATGCACTGCAAGGTGCTTGGCAGTGGTAACTACAAGACATCATTGTGTGGCATCAAGGTTGTCTCCATTGCCATCCAAGGTCATTAATATGGGCTGTGGCTTGGTATTGGGATTGGACCACCATTTATGATGTAAGTGGGATGTGTGTGTGCACAGAGGAGAGCAGTTGCAAGGAGGGAATTTGGGGGAAAAAGGTTGGTTGGCTCAAGGAAAATGGCATTGGGGAATGTGTGTATCATAAAATGGGGACAAACAAAGGTAGGCAAGTTCTGTTACAATTACTAGTCATTTCTTTTCACTCTTACCCCTATTCTATTTCTCCTGCACATACTTCACTGTTTCACTATGTTCACACTTGTTACATTCATTTCTGCTTAGATCTTCCAATATCACACATGCCCCCTTTTAATTGAGGACATGTGAGAAATGAAACATCCAGTGTTTTTGGGCCAGTGATTGGAACAGTGACCAACCAGCAATCACCAATTGGAGCCAAGGCAGAGATGCCACCATGTAAAGTTAGACCTCTGCTGTACTATCACCATATGCCTCATCTGTACATTGTGTCAATCATGCTACTCGTCGAGTTGCTCACTGTGTTGAGCACAAACACTCTGAATACTGTCACCATCTCCCAGCTCTTTTGTTTTGTTACATTGTCCTCCAATCTGAAGTGTTGTAGGAACCCGTAATCCCTTATGCTTGTATCCGTCAATTCCTCTATTCTACAGTCACTAGGTATTCATCTTCAAGCATCCTACAATCCATCCATCTGTCCATCCATCTGTTTGTGGTCCGTACATATCCGTTCCATCCATATTTTCATCTATATCTATTCCACTTACTGAATCAACTGCTAACGTTGTGCTCGCTCATAAGGTGTACTTCATATAGTCTGTTTCTGATATATACACATGTTACGACTCATTAGTCATAGCACTACGATAGACGGATGCTCCGGACATTCTGGAAGGGCTCAACTAGTCTAGAGTGTTGCAGGATCGTGCGATGTCACTGCCAACCCTTTCATATATAACCCTTGAAGAAAGTTTTCATCACCCTTGAAGTTTTTTTTAGTGAACTGCATCCATTTTCGTGTATTTGATATACAGTCTAAGGGTATGCCCTTGACTATAAATACTACTGTATTGGACCTGGAGTATATCTTCCTTTTTAGCTATTTTTCGTTCATCTTCGAAGAAGGTCTTGTTGGTCGTTGTCATACATCATCCAAAGCCTTCCATTAGTATCTGTCAGCCTTCCGTGACACGGATATTCATTTCCATTTCCATTTCCATCCATTCCCATCTGGATTAGCACCAGACATCTCTTCCACTATTTGACACATCTTGGTTAAAGCTTCCACCCTATACAACTACCTCTAAACTCCTGGGACAAGACTTTCTCACACCCACCTTCTTTTCAGCTTGTTCCTTTGGGACAGCACACCTGTTACTTGTCATACAGCGCTACATTCAACTTGTTCAGCCCACTCATTACACCTCTGACATCGCACCACACTGTCTTCCTCCCATTGTCATCAGCTTCTTGTCTGAGGCCATTTGCATGTCTTCAGTGAATGTCCAGCAGTGTTGGAAGGCATGCAAGAATGCAGTGTGGGACATGTTGCCTTTGAATGAGCAACAACACGAATTTGCATGTCTTTACTGAGACTTTGGCTGGCATCGAGGCTTCAGTAAGTAGCCTAGTCAATGCTGCATGATGTTGTGCCATACTAATGGTCATAAACAGCCACAATCATGTTATACCCACCAACCAACAAGTGTCAGAATGACCACTGCCTCCATACATCAGAGCTCCACAAAGTTAAGGCATGACAGGTCGTCATCCATACTCTAGAGGCAGGAACCTAGCCTGCATGGGCTGTTCACCTCTACTGCTGAGGTATGTATTTTTATTTCCTCTGATGCTGATCTGTGCTCATGAATACCGTTCTAGACTGTCATTGTAACTATCATCACAACTTCTATGTCTATGATGGGCAGCGCACATACTACGTCTCTGATATCCCATCATTTCTGCAAATTAGTGAACACCACTTTATTGAGTGCAAATTGGCTAAGTTGTGGACCAATCAACATCTGTTCAGCACGTGTTCCACCACAAACTGTGGTACAATTTTCATGGAGATGTTCTTGAAAGGAGTTAGAGGCCTTTTTGAGGACATCAACTGGCCATTTGTATCTTCGCTTACCACTAACCATGCATGGGACACCTTTGTGCTTCTTGCTTGACTGCGGGACCATGCTGACTGGGGTACACTCCTTGTGCTCCCACATACTGGTGCTCAGAAGGACCATTTCCAGGCAGCAATGCAAGAATGAAATGAATGGATTGTCTATCATGGCCAGCATGAGATTACACACTACTGTGATGGCTGCATGCATGTCTACAAAGCAGAGGATGAGAAAGGTACTATCAATCATCTGCGTAAGTTGTTCATCTCCATGCAGTCATTTCCTTGGTTACCTGTTGCCTAGGCAAGTGCCAGGTTGTCATCAGTGATGACATAACCATGGGACATGCCTGCTGTGGAGTTTTCCACTGCACAGAACCACTTCACAACAACCATGAATGTTTCTGTACAACCCATAGTACTCTGAATGACATATGTGCTGTTGAGGACTGCAGCCAAGCTGTGGCTTCTGGTCGCAAGACCTGTGACCTTTCTACTCATAAAAATGGAAGATCTAAGCCTTGAGAGTCACAGTGTTTGCCTTGTGTGAGCGACTCCTCCGTCAAACTGTCACTCATCCAGAGGATGTTGTGGACCTCACTAGGACACCAAACAGCCTTGAGAGCCACCTCACAGAGAATGTTGAGTGGTTTACAGTTGACATCATGGGTGTAAAGTACCACTTTGAGCACAACCCTGGTTGTGTCAGTGTCAGTGATGAAGTTGCAGAGGGGGATGATCTGTGCCCCATGAAGCCTGACAAGGGTAATCAGCAGGTCAAAGCACAATTCAGCCGGCATCGTACACACAATGAGCAGACACTTGTCCATCCATGTGGCATAATTCTTGCTCATGCAACCTTCTTTGGTGCTGAGGCAGTCTCAAATGTCCTGGTAAGTCAACCATTGCATGAATCAACTTGCAATTGGTAAATTTGATGTTGTGAATAGGACTTTACATGAAAGGTGTTCTCTGTTCCTGGCATACAAAAGCCAGAACATTTCATTTATGATACTGCATGTGATGCAAAGCAGTAAGTTGAAGCCAGGAATGACAAATGATGGGAGGGGATTGGTATGTGTGTCGATGTCTGGCACCTCCTTAATAAACACAAGATGATGCATGACTTCTGTTAGAAATATTGCAACCCATCAGACTATCCAGAGTTGATGAATGAAGATGGAACAGGATGGTGGTTCAATATGTCTATTGCTGAACAGATTAATGTCTGGCTTGGAAGCTATCATTCTATTTGCCATAAGATGCTTCTGGTGAAGTATAATTTATTTCTGGTTGAAATGATTCATCTTTGCAATATTGTCACCATAGCTAGCCTCAACAACAAGGGTCTACAGCCCCATTATTCTCCTTTGCCCTCCTCCCATTAGATTTTCTGTGTTCTGAATAGTACTTGTATTGCTTTGCCAATGTGTGTTACAGTCTACAAGGGGGTACTCATTTTTTCTTTACTATTCGTTCCCTTGCTCGCCTCTCACCTCGCTCTCTCACTCTCTCACTGTACACAGTTGTATTTGTAGTGGAGTTGTCCTCCACATTTCTCCTTCTCTCACTGTACGCAGTTGTATTTATAGTGGAGTCATCCTCCACACTATTAGATGTGCTCTCCCGATCTCATCTCTTTACGACTCACACAGTGCCCCGCTGATACCCTATTTAGACTTCTTTCCGCTTCCATTCTGCATCTCCTTATTCGGACTTCTCTGATGTGGAACTCCTTTTAGTATTTCATATTGTGCTGTGCACTATATCTTAGATCTGACTTGCTGCTGCGCATTGAGTCATACATAGATGGAGATGGAACTCCTTCAGGCTTCCACTCCTTTATTTCCTTTTCTATCTCTCGCATGGACCAAGGGCCTACTGTATATAAGGACTCGCTTTGCTCTCCTGTATTTTCCCTTAAGCTAGTTCTATGCAATATCAGCGTTGTTTCTGGCCCATCCCCCCATTCCACCATATCCCACTCAGGCAGATTCAGAGTACCTTCAGATTCTCCTCCCTCTTCCTCTGATTCCACAACCCCCACCATGGACCACCCTACCCGTTGTAGATAACAAGGGGTCGCTGGCAACCTTCCTGGACTACACCAAGCAGGTCCCTAGCAAGAGGTAAAGGTCTAAGGGTGTGATATGTTCAACCCTAAAGGGATTCAATCGTGAGTTGAAGAGCAGGAGGACACAGAAATGAAGTCCGATTCTCCCAGATAAAGTCCAGAATTTTGGATAGTTGAGGGTAAGAAGTGTAAGGACACCCAAGAAACACCTGAGCTTTAGTTCATAAGGGGATATAGCATTGAGCATGCGAGAAGCAAGTGAGAGTGATGGCAAGTCGTGCAACGGGCACCAGACTTCGTATTGGGGCGATGTGGACGAAAAGGAGATGATCAACACCAACTGGGTGAAAGATGTATTCAGATATCCAAATACAGATATTTATAGTCCAGGAGCATACTCCGGACTTAATGGTAACCAAGGACAATGATAAGGAGATGAAACAAACACAAGGATGGGATGTCACATGTGATGACTAAGTCCCGAGACTATAGGAATGAAGTCCAAACATGCTAGTTTGAAGTCTGGCATGTTTGGTGTCTAATCCGATGTAACTCGGGTCGGACAGATGAAATACAATACCGGACTTTGTTGATTTGGATCGGACTATGTTTGGGAAGTAAAGGACAAAGATGGGATATAGGACAGACCATGTTCCGGATTGGATGGACGAGTAGAAAAGGATCTGGATATCGTGGAATATTGTGGAATGACTGGATATCGACCTAGAGGACTATGGATCTCTACACCATTCCTCCCTGCTTCTGCATATCCACCATTTACCTGACGACCACCCCTTTTACCTGGTCTGTCCCGATCGATATGCCCCTCCAGATATCATCATGGAATACCGACAACATCAATGGGCACTTGCGGATATCAACCTAAGCCAAGGTTGGAACCTCGACAACCTCCCCTTGGTATCTGAATTAGCTGCCATCCCCTCACTGACTCCCGCATCCCCCATTGCTCCTGACGAGGAACCTCCTGCTATTTTTTACAACCCTTACCTGGAACTGACCACGGAAGGCATACAAATTGACCCAGCTCTAGATGAGGACTCTGACACAGAACTGACTAATGCAGAGATGGTATCAGAAATCAAGGCCACCCTCCCTGAGGACTTTATGGGGGAGGCTGAGGATGTCAACCGATGGCTCCTCACAATGGACGCCTACTTCACTATCAATGACAAGCTTTTCTCAGATCACAATAAGTCCCTCACTTTTCTCAACAAGATCAGTAGGGGCCAAGGAAAGACTTTTGCTGAAGGATGGCTGATGAAACTCAGGAACCCCCTCATTCCCAATGATTTAAAGACCTTCACTTGCATCAAACAGGCTTTTGAGACTGCTTTCTCTCCCTACAACATAGCTGCTAAGGCTCAGATTGACCTCTTCAAACTCTGTCAACATGCCAGAACAGATACCAAAGGAACATGGAGCGACAGGTTCACTACATATGCTTCACAGTTCCAACTTCTTGCCGAGAAGTTGGGAATCACTGACAAACATGCTCTTGTGGAGTGGTTTATCCAAGGCCTTGCACCAAAGCTCACCACAATGATCCTGTCATGCGACATGATCCTGGACAACTACAAGGATTGGATAAAGAAAGCCAGCCAGTTCTCCCAACAATTATGGAGAATTGGGGACCTACGATGGGGGGTACCACATATTCCAGGACCCTCCTCCTCTTGAAACCACAAGGACCCATATGTGATGGACATAGATGCTGTGTGTCTATCGCTGACTCAGTGCACTGAGTATATGCAGAAAAATCAATGCTTTATATGCCATAAGGTTGGCTGTAGGTCTACCAACCACCACAGATCCGGAACCAACCAGACCATACATCCCTACCTGACCACATCCTCCAGACACTCTGCATGTCCAACTTACAAAGCTCCACAATGACAGGCACAAACAACCACCACAACAGAGGAGGATGATGAACTCTTGGCTTACCTAGATGCCATGGGTAGCTCTGAGAAAGGCGTCGCTATTAGGATCCTCAAAACTGCTTTCAGGGAGGGCAACTAGTCCATGGACAAGAAGGAAGGCTACCAAGCCATGGCTGAGATATGGGTGGCCTTGTATCAAGAGTGCCAAAAGGAAACGACCAGGGCAGCACCACAAGCCAGGGCTGTACAGTCCAGACCATAGAACAATTGATTTTCCATCTTAGCGCCAGCAGACCTCTGGACAACCACCCCAGAGGAAGACGCAGATCATTATCTGTGCACGTATGCAAATGGTGAAAATTTCCAACCAATGCTGGAAGCAGAAGCAACTACTCCCATGGGTCAAGGGGTGGGGTTTGGACCGCAGCCTTCTACACAAGAGACCACCATGAGAAACACAGTCAAACATGGAATCAAGGTGGTAAGAGCGGTGAGTGTAGGGGAAGGGGCTCATGTGATAGACAGAACTGACTGTCACATGGCACTCGGATCAGGAACCAACCTAACCAACCACAAATGGCAAAAGAC
>JBBPRQ010000744.1:0-15978 GCA_038093095.1 Boletus insuetus | reverse complement strand
CGACCAAGGTTGAAACATTTGACGGGTGAATGCCATTGACACCAACTCGACATGTCGATGGTCCTTGACAAGGGGTACTTTTTTTTCTGTAACAAGCGTACTATTGCATAGCGTACTCACATACATTAGCAATTAGAAATGTTACTTTATCGTCGTAGGATAGTGCAAACATCTAGGGTATCTTATCAGACATGAAGCGATGATACACGCCTACAACTTCACGCCTAGGAAAGTGACGAGGACATAGCACAAGACGAGGAGCAACTGCCCTATCAAGTCCACCAGCGCAGAGTGAATGGGCAACGCATACATGTCAGGATCCAGTTCTTTAGACCATAGATAATGTGTGAGCGATCGTGCGACGATGAGGGATAGCCAAGCCTGCCAGGTGATTCAGAACACACGTTCAGAAAAGAGTCATCAGCATGAAACACTCACTGTACAACAAAAGAAGGCGATGGAAGAGATGGCAAACACGATCGGTAGGTGGATCCAGCCGAAAAAATGGAGTATCACGAGAAAGAGTACTTCTATCGGTACCGTCACCAAGAACAACGTCATCATGACGAGCCGTGACGACGGCCCGGTGGACCCAGAATGAGAGAAATGCGATGCAGCAGCGTGTAGAGAAGTCGAGAGACGGGAGATAAATATAGACCCCACGCTTCCCGGTAAACCTGCAAGGGTTTAAGTGACGTGTAGATTGACGTAAGGATAGGATCTGACCGCTAATCACGACGGCGAGCAAGGGAAAGCCGGGATACCGAGAGGCAAACATGTCGAGGATGATACCAGTCCCGCTGCTGATGACCATGGCACCAAACAGTGGTGTCCAACCTTGCCATATGAGATCTCTAACCACGTCATTCCTTCGCACGACGACACCACATACTGCTGCGGAACACATGACGAGTATCGCAATGATAAGGGGCAATACTGTGTTAACCCAGTTGATCAGAAACGAGCTGACGCCCGCTAGGAGAGACAACGTCACTAAATCTCCGAGAAAAGCAGCGACAGGTGGAGCGATATTGTCTGCAGAAGCGGTCATATCGCGAGTGGAGACCGTAATGGTGGTACGAACCTGGGTCACGCCCATAATGACGACATAGTACAACAAGAAAGCACATGAATGATCCAAGAATAACGCTCGCCATGCATGCAGAGAGCATAGAAGATGCTGCGACCATGACAAATCTGACTGGAGAATGAGGCCGGGGAACACAGCAAGAGTAGTATAGTGCCTACTCGATGAGCCCAGACTTGGGTAGTCCATTGTTGATAGGCAAGGGACGGGTCGCTCTCAAGGTGAGGTGCATCGTATTATTAAGCCCTACACCCTCTGAGGATGCAGGGGAAGAGAGATTTGGAACAAAAAAGGATAAAAGCACGACCAAAGTAGCAGCTACGCAAGCCACCACGATTCCCTGTACTTGGAGCAGAGCCAAATTTCCAAGAATGATTTTTCGGCGACGTTTGGGGTCGTCGAGCTCGCCCATGTTCGCGGCGGTCCCCAGCCGTGCAGAAAGATTCATTTCGAGATTGCCCTTGAGGTTCATGATCACGGGGACTATCATGATGAGTTCGCCAATTGTCCGCATGGCTTTCCAATGCTGTTCGAGTGTTGGTCCGTTTACCGACAGGCCATGCACGGGGCAACTCACCGACACGTGGTCCAAAAGTTCACCAGTAAATAAAAGGCTGATGGTAGTGAGTAGCAGGGTCGGTGTGCTCTAAATTGTCCCCGTCAGGCGCATTTCCCTTGGAGTGCGCTGGGAACGGCGTACCTCAAGGACGATACTGCGCACTTGTGTCCACCCGGAAGCGACGTCTAACCGCTCTATGCCTCGCGTTCTGGTCTCTGCGCCCAAGAGCGCGGTGCTCCCGTCATCGCCGTGGTCAGACTCGTCCGCGTCGTCGTCCTGTACGCTCTTTAGCTCTTGCAGGTCTCCGAGCTCGATGTCGTCTTGTGGTGGTTTGTCGAGGTTCATTGTGAGCTCGTCGTCGTGGTCGATGAGCTCGGTATGTGTGGGAATGTGGGTGTATTACATAATCAGCGACCAAACCATTGACGCTCATGATACACTCGCTGAACCGAGTCGACGCTCTTCTCACTGGCACCGTCTTGCACTCCGTCTCGAGCTCCTCCTCCTCGTCGCGTCCGACGTCCCCCTCGCCCCTCGCGGTACTTCCACCATTCATTCCGCACACAATTCCACCCCGTCGCAGTGCCCACCGGCCCCCGACGTCCTGCCATGTCGTCCAAGCTACAACCATATACACTCCCTTCTGTCGCCCGGTCGTCGCTCTTCAAAAACCAGCCCGATGCGGTACCTTCGATAGACGAGCTCGAATCGCTCCATTCCGAGCTCCAACTCCTCCGGCAAAAGACACTCGAGCGCGCCAAGAAGGCTGGTGATGACCTCAAAACGATCGAGGAGTCTATGCGGAGAGCAAGAGAGAAGGTCAAGGGGAAAGCCAAGGCCATGGACAGAGTCAACCGAGAGCGCGGCTGTACGTCTTTGCATTCCGTTTTGCGCAGCGATACTCACTCTTTGCTTGCTCTCCCTATCGGTCTTGTCGCGCTATGCATCTCATCTGTTTTCGAAATACGCAACGGTTCAATGTACGCGAAAAAACACGGGTTGATTTTTGCGCCCATGAATGTTGGATACTGTCCCGTTTACGTGTGTGACGCAATATCTCTGTGGCATCGGTCGTATCTTGTTGGGTGTTAGTCACACCACTCTTGGATGCGGATGAACAGGGTTATCCCACCGTTACAATCAACGGCTCCGTCAAGGCTCGACCTCCTTCAATACCGACATCAGGATCAGCCGTGTCATCTGTCAAGGGGTCACAAGATCCACGTCGACCGTAAGCTTCTCACTAGTCTACTGTACCCTAGTCTCCTTATGTCACGGTCTCAGACTACCCGCCGACTTCAAACAGAAGAAGAAGAAGCGTAAACGGGAAGACGATAGTGATTTGGATGGTGCGGCGCAACTACTCCTGGATTAAACCCCGGAATTGACCCATGGTTTCTATAGACACTGCCAAGTCTATCAAGACAGTACCAACAGTACATGCACCATCTGCTTTACCACCCAAACCCAAGGTCGTCGGTTCTACATCCAATCACGTCAAGGCGAGTCTTCTCTGACCGTGCTTGTGGGAAGCACTGACAGAGCCTTAGTCATCGCATTTGCCTGATTTCACCGTTCCACCACCCGTGCAACTATCCCCTCCACGTCCTCCTATACCCCCAGCACCTGTGCCTGGACCCAGTCAGCCAACAGACGTAATGGAGGATTTCAGCAAACTGAAACAACCGTCACAAATTCCCGTCAACACGTTCTACACGAGCATCGAACCTTGGATACGAGGGATAAAGGAGGAAGATATCGGCTTTCTCGAGTTCATGGGAGATGAGGTAGAACCATACATCATGCCCAAGCTTGGACGTCATTACCTGGACGTGTGGGAGGAAATGGACACCGAAATGTACGGTGCGCCACTACCCGGACTTGCACCTCAACGAGCTGGTGATGGTGCACCGCTACCCAAATGGGATCCTTCGACGCTTGCGGAATCCGATCTATCGGCTGAGGGGCGAAGTCATGGTCCACTCACGGAACGATTAATTAGTGCTCTGCTCCCCATCCAAGATGCTGCCTCGTCATGGAAAGGTGTGAAGGCAGCCGAAGATGCCATGGAGGGACGACCAGGTGGCACTGGGGCTGCTGCAGCTAGAAGAGAAAAGGTGAACGTCGCTGATCTCGAGGACCGAATCCAAGACACGATGCGGTTTCATGGTCTGCTGGGGGAGCCGGTAAATTATATGGATGTAGATTGCTTAATATCCTTTTCTCTGACCCGAGACTCTTCCAGCCCGATTACACCTCCAGAGTGGATGATCCGATCGCCACAGCGCTTCGTCATGCACAGAGCGAACTCCGAACGGTGGTGGCCATCAACAAGGCCAGAAAGGAGCGTTTGTCATGCATTGCCAAGGACCGTCTCGGGTACCAAGAATACTTGGAACTACGAGATACGCTCGATAAGAGCATCGTCGCCCTCTACGGTAAACTGCAGAAAAAGGACGCCCCGAAATTGTCAAAGAAGAAGAAAAAGGGACCCGAAGTCAACGGAAACGTGAATGGGGGTAGTGTCACTGTCGAGTTACCGAAACCGCCACCCTCGGCGCTTGGTCTTGGCCCCGATGATGATCTTCATTTGGTGGTTCCGGATCAGTTGAAGCAGTTGGTGGAGACGAGAGGGCAGTGGGTGACGACGGTAGGAGGTATCTTTGAGGAGAAGGAACGGACGTGTCCCGGTCGGATCTGGGGTCTCCCAAAGACGAGCATCTACGAAGGATTGGAGGAAGCCGTTAAACGCGATACACAAAAGTCGCTTGGGCTCAACGGTGTCGATAGTGGCTCACGGACTACTACACATCAGAATACTACCCAGGGCGATGAGATGGACGTAGGATGAGCTGTTGCATGGCAGGATGCATTCGCTTTATGGTTTTTGACCTTAATCTTATTCTTCATGTTCATCGCTCACCTTTTTTTTACCTTCACGTGTACACTGCTTTCGCAAAAATGCCATGTCAATGCTTGCTCGTTACATGTGTACTATCTGCTCAACTGGTATGGAAACAGTAAATGTCAATGTTAATTTTCCACTTCGGACGTCGACGACATGTGGTATCTACGCGTTCGCTTTATGCTTTTTCGACTTTTTCGGCGACTCTCCTTCGACTTTGCGCTTCTTATGCTCTTTTGATTTTGGTTTTTTCTTCTCAGAGGATGGCGCCGCGTCGCTCGTACTGGTGGGCTTATTCTTGTGTCTGTCCTGCATCACCGTGTCATCCATGACCTGGGTCTCGGTCTCGACGTCCATCGACACGTCTTCTGAACAGGTCTGTGTCGACCGTGCGCCGTAGGGTACGAACGCATGTGTGAGCATCTCCTTGGGGTACGACGTGCGTGGTGGATTTCGGTACGGGACGGTCTGGGGTTGGTCGATGTCTGTTGGTGCGGGGAGCGTCGCGGTCGGGGGCCGCGCTGAAACGACAATGTGGTGTACGACTCGTTTGGGGGCTGATCGTGGCGTGCGTGCGTGTGCATGCAGGAGGTGGGGGAAGGGATGGATTGGATTGTGAGCAAAGAAAAGGGAACCGAACGCAACCCAGAGGAAACACAAAGGCATGGCTTACCGATGTACAGTCGACCTTTTTTTCGTTTGCGTGGAAGGAGAGGGGTGAGACCGAGGAGTTCTTCGGCTCCGGGGACGTTGGCATCGGCATCAGCGGAAGAGGAGGAAGGACCGATGGACCAAACGTCATAAGACGTGGTTTTACGCACGAGGCTACCAATGCGAGCGGTCCGACTCGGCGACGACGACGAGGGCAAGTCGATCTCGAGTCCCTGAATATGTTTTGGTTGAATCTGTCCGTTCGGTGACTCAAAACGTCAAATTGAAGGCAAATGGCAAAAAAACGAATTACGAACGCACCGAATCTGGGACTCGGATGAGCCAAATCTCAGTGTCTGAATCACCTTTGAGAGCATCCCACTCGAACGGTCCGACGTCGACGGTGTGGTCGAGGAGGACGGCGCCTTCGGGGGGCTTGTATGCCCAGTTGGGGTCGTCGCCTTCGTTTTTGCCGGTGGGGTGTGTAACTGTAGGTGTGGTTGTAGGGGGTTGAGGTTGAGGTTTGGATTTTTTCTTCTTGGTCTCTTTAGACTTTTTTTTAATGATTTGTTGAGTGATCCCTGTCTCGAGATCGGAGGAGGAGGACATGGTGCTGGTACTGGTTACTGGTAGTTGTAGCTGGTGAAGGTGTTTGATGACCCGTTTTGGATACGTTCGGACGCTTGACTCTTGAGCCTTGGAGACGATGTTGACCACTGGCAAGGTCACGGCTGTTCTGACGGTAGCTGGATCAGATTCCAGTGGAGGTGCGGGTATCCAGGTGTGTTGATAGCCATATCCTCCTTGCTCATTCTCATATGATCACCGCCAAGGCTGATCTCAGGACATTTGCAGCGCACGGGTGCTACGGCACCACTGTCGTGACAGCGCTGACGGCCCAAAACACTATTGGCGTCCAGGCGGTTCATGGATCGCCGCCCGACTTTGTCGTTCAACAGGCTCGTATCTGATCGGCGATCCCCATCTACGTTCACATTCATAATCTCCAGATCGATTTGTTCTGTATATACAGATACGGTCCGTCCTGGACGACATCGACGTACGCACCATCAAAACGGGCATGCTGTTCAGTGCCGAAATCACCCATGCAGTCGCATCGACGCTCAGAGAATACATTGACGCTGACGTGGACACGCGCGGCCGCGTGCCTGTCGTCTGCGATCCTGTTTGTGTCTCGACGTCAGGCCACGTCTTGTTGCAACCAGACGCTGTCGATACGCTCATCCAAGAGGTGTTCCCGCTCGCACGTGTCATCACGCCGAACCAGGCAGAAGCGGAGCTGTTGCTCAAACACCGATCGCTCCCGTGTCGTATCGCTTCCCTGGCTGATATGCTCGTTGCAGCCCAGCATTTGCTGAGCCTGGGACCTGACGCAGTGTTGCTCAAAGGCGGCCATGTGAACGTGTCGCAGGAGGAGGTGCGTCAAGTTCAGATTCCAGAAGGGATCACACTGGATATCCGACCTGCGTTTCTCCTGGGGGAAAATATGGAAATCCTTTCCAAACATGCCAAGATGGCGCGGGTTGCGGATCTCGTCGTGGACGTGCTCTATCAACGCGGCGTCGGGACGATCACGCTATACCCTCGACCACGCTTGGAGTCGAACAGTACTCATGGGACAGGGTGTACACTGAGTGCAGCGTTCGCGTGTGCCCTTGGGAATGGAATGTCAGGTGTGGGGTGTTTCTAACCATGTCGGGTAAGAATTCCGTTCTCATATTATGCAGTGGAGGATGCCGCTGCGCAAGCCACTTTGTACACCTATCTCGGGATCGAGACTGCCCTGCCAATCGGGAAGGGGTACGGCCCTTTGAACCACCTCCACTCTATATCGAGGCTTGTCGTTCAACCGTAAGCGTGTCCTTCTCGTGGGCTACGTGCTCGCTACAACGTTTTCTCCGTAGGCGGACAGACGGCCATCCGTACCCGCTGACACACAAATTTATCCAAAGCACCGTAGACCTGTGGAAGTCATACGTTCAGCATGATTTCGTTGTCCAGCTAGGCAAGGGTACGCTTGACAGAGCGTCGTTTATCCATTTTATAAAGCATGTTCACATTCCATTGTTTATATGCGTCAATCTTTACCATTTGGCTCAGGCAGGACTATCATTTTCTCAAGTATTATTCAAGAGCATACGCGTAGGTCTTTTTCCGATACTTTCAGAGACTTGCGTCGACATGAACACCTAGACTACTAGCAACCAAGTCCCATGACTTTGCGTCTATCTCGTCCGCAGCCAAGGTGATGCAGCACATCGCTGATGAGAAGACGATGCACGTCTCCTATTGCGCCCAGTTTGGCATCACGTTGGAAGAACTGGAGACAACACCCGAGTCCCCGGCGACAATGGCGTACGGCGCGTTCCTCATCGATGTTGGTCTACAAGGTACGGTTTGTGTGCGCGTGTGACTTCATCACGCTTCGAATGGCATTGACGCTGACATCAACATGCAATGCTTCTCTGTGCAGGCGACACGACCAACCTCTTGGTAGCGCTTGCCGCATGCCTCCTCGGGTATGGCGAGGTTGGTCTTTGGCTCGAAAAAGAGGCTGCAAAGCCAGATGCGTGGGTCAAGCGGGAGGGTAATCCGTATCGCGAATGGATGGAGGATTACGCGGGAGAGGCGTATCAAGGCGCGGTGTCTGTTGGACTTGGTGCGTTGTTGTTTTCGTTTTCGTGTCTCTTTCTTTGGCGCCTCGTGCAGTGCGATCGAGTCCGTTCTGACGATACTATTGCTTGTGAAGAAATGATCGAGGCACGGGCGGCTGTAGACCCGCCTTCACCCGTTCGCTACGCAGAGTGGTTGGCCGTCTGGGAGAGATGCGTCCGTCTCGAAAAGCAGTTTTGGGACATGGCGGTGAATCTGTCATGACGGCTTGATTCCGCTCGTACATGCAACGCGATGGCGATAGTAACCAATTTTACTCATCCACGATCTCGCGATCGACATAGTGACGAAACGCCAACATGAATATCGTCATTCTGGACTCCAAATTGAATTGCCGTTTGAACATGACCCTCGCCTCTATCTTGAGCGGGTTCTTGGACACTTTACCTGACACCCCCGATCGAATGCGCGCTTGATCGACCATCCACCAGTTCTCCACTGACCGCCTCACCGTTGGACTCTCGCCTGCTCCCTCGACATACACTACTCCGCCAATACTCGCATACTCGAACTCGAACCCGCCTCGCGTCAGTGTCCTTGTCTTGTCCGAAACCATAAAATGTACAGGCTTCCAAGACAATATTTGCTGTGACAAACTGGAGGTCGGAGCTTGACGGAAGAGCTTTCGGACGGCTGAGAGGACTAGATGTATTGACGTCACCAATGCAAATCTGAGATTGGCGCGACAACGTGCGTGACGGTGGTTCGCATGCGTGTTGCTGTGATCTCGGAAAGCAGTCCAGCTGCGTTCTTGAACCAAGCAGCGGCACGGGTTACGTTCTTTTGGGCGGGTCAGATGAGTTGTCTGCAGTACTCGAAGGTTTGTAGCGCAATGTTCGAGGTGGGGGTGACGATGGCGTTGACAGTAGCCATGCTGTCCTCCGCTGTGGTCCGGAACAGCAGGCCGGTCGCGTTGGGGACCCGTATTAGAAAGCTACGGTGGCTTGAACCAGCAAGTAAATTTCCCTGAAGATGACGTTCGGACAGCACTGACGAACGAATATGAGTACGGACTAGGCGATAACGATAGGACGACATACTCTTCGAGAGCGGCCCATCCGAGGGCAATACTCCAACTACATGCTACCTCAACTACGAACACCACTGCTGAAGAACAGGCTGATCGCGTTTGTTATTCCGCCGAAAAGAAACACGGCCAGCGTCGCCGATCCGATGCCGAGATATTGTCCTGAACGGAAATGAGTTCTGGGGCCATGTCGCGGCGTGAACGAGTTGTATCAAGGACGAAAAGAATGTCAGGGCTAGTATCGAGGCTGCCAGTGTCTCGACGTAAAGTTGGGGTCAGAAAGCGAAGGAAGAGGTCGTTGTGCCAACAGCGTCAGAGAAAGGGACGATGTTCGACATCTGGAGGGAAGCGCGGCGAAAACTGAGTGTCTCTATCGGGTTATCGTAGCAAGATAAACCGTTCGAGATCTCAGACATTTAATGCCAGACTAGCAGGCGACTGGGAAGTCACCTGTCACCTATCATTTTAACGTTTACGTGTGTGATAATGTACGAGACAACCTACCATCGGACAGAGCGCCGAGCGAAGCAGAGTCTGATTTCAACCCTCGAGCGTAGCGTGAAACATGGTGCGGGAATGATCCAATGGCAAAGTAGTGCGAATGTCGAGAGACCGGACATGCTTATGGTTAACGTTGAAGGTTGAACAACGGGCCTTGATATTAAGTTGATAACGAGTGAATGTGGTTCAAAGGGCCGTATCCTGCGATGAGGTCTCGATGCAAAGATGCGTGTAAGTGGGTTGTGCGGTGGCTTCCTCCTGCAAAATATGAGAATGGAAATCCTATCTGGCATGATTGGAAACACCTCTCACCTACATTCCCGAGGCCACAGGCGAGCACCGTTACCTGGTGTATGTACATCCTATCTGATGGGTACCCGTTTGACTGAAACCGTGGCCGAGGCGTGACGTGATTGTATCCGTGACCAATGAATTTTCACCCAGAAGCCGTCAATAGCACGTAACCCCTATCTTGCATTCAAACATGCAGTCACCGTACAAACCAAGTCCCCAAACATATCATGTCCTCCTCTTCCTCGAGGCACTCATAATTGGCATTATGTTTACCAATGCCATGATCCTTCTTATCGGTCCTGGAATCTACCTCTCTCTTGAATTACACGTCTCCTTTCCCAACCTTCTCATCTTCCACTTTTGGCTCCTATCAGGCATCGCCGCCTTGACCCTCTTTTGCGGCGTATACACCGCTGCAAGACGAAAGCCACTTTGGATCTGCATCTCTTGTCGCGTCCTGTACCACTTCTCGTTCCTCGCAGGCTTGTATTATGCATGGTACACCACCTTGTACGAGCTGTTTCCCCATTGTAAGTGCATATCTTGTATGAATGCAGGGGCTCACTGGATGGATGACGTGCACCGCTCGCAGTGTTTACAGATGACATGCTGCCTAACCTGCCTACCTCCGGCCGTTTGTACAGCATTGGCGTCCCCGTATTCGCAACTTTCGCAATCGATCAGCCGTATCAGCACATGACACATTATGCAGCCACTGGCGAAGTTGACCTAGATATGCTCTTTTTTTGCATCACCTGTGGGTGGGCATTGTAGTCGTCTGTAACCGGATATCCGAGTCGCCCTGGAACATGTATTGGCAACCTGTGGATCGCTTCGAGGTTTGGACGTCCGAGAGGGTAATGTCGTTTACTGAGAACATCTTTCATGCCTAACGTCGCGTGTCCAGGCTGGTAACTCCATCGAAGAGATGAGACAGTCGCACACCACGACCAGCATGATGTAACATTGGGGATACACATGGTACTTTGCAGCATCAATGTATGATACATTCTTTAGTATGTAAAGATCCACGAACCTCCCTGGGTCGGTGTACGAGGCAACCCATGAAACCCCAGATCCATGTCCGTTGTATCCTAGCGACGATAGCATCCGAGTCAGGTTGCATATTTGCTTCATCAGAGGAAATGAAACGCATGCAGAGAAAGATCTCTGGCTAGTCATGCACAGTTGGTCGCCCGGTCGACCTCTCCATGTCTCGATGATATCACCCAAGGGAAAGGTCATCAAGAGGCCACTGGACCCGATATTGATATGGAGATTGGGATGAAACGATCGAGGGGCAGAGTGATTGGTAGGGGACGGTCCACATAAGTCGCTGTGGATCAAATTGAGTATTTTGGAGGCGCGTGGGGTGCGTACAGGTTATTGGTAAATGCTCAGGAAAGCGTTTATCCCGTCAGTAGGTCTGAATCTCTGAGTGAACTGGATGGTGCTGTAATTTCCACCTTCCAGTGTCAGTCTGGGACTCAGACTGTCGATAGGATGCAGTGGTAAATTTCGTTCGCGTGGCTGCGCGGGCACGTGATGTTCATCCAATCAAAGAAATGCACATTTCACTCTAGAAAAATAATTACTGTAAATATTACAAATATCATTTCGGATCGAAGTTCATCGAACCACTCAAGTACTAAAGTACGACTGAAATGATATGGACTATCCGACCTATATTTCAGCAATTTTCGTGGCCCATTTGCATCAACTCGATACCCTTTCACGTTTAATGATCGGTGACAAGCTTCCCTAGCAATGCTCGTTGAAACAGACAGGACAGACGCTCTGCTGTGATTCTAGTAGAGGCGCAGGTATCCAGATGTGTTGATAGCCATAGTATCCTCCTTGCTCATTCTCTTATGATTACTATTTCCAGGGCTGATCTCAGAACGTTTGCAGCACACGGGTGCTACGGTCCCACTGTCGTGACGGCGCTGACGGCCCAAAACACTATTGGCGTGCAGACGATTCATGGATCGCCGCCCGATTCTGTCGTTCAACAGGTTTGTATCCGAACAGTGTCTACCCATGTTCACATTCATACTCTCTAGATCAATATGAATTTATTCTGTATATAAATACGGTCCATCCTGGACATCGGCGTACGGGCCATCAAAACCGACATGTTGTTTAGTGCCGAAATCACTCAGGCAGTCGCGTCGACGCTCAAAGGATACATCGATGCGGACGTGGACGAGCGTGGACGCGCGCATATCTTTCCCATGTGTACGTCGACGTCGGGGCACGTCTGGTTGCAACCAGACGCCGTCGACAGTTATAAAGTATGTGCACGTTTCAATGTCTATATATATGCGTAGGCAAGACTATCATCATCTCAAGTATTATTCGAGAGCATACGCGTAGGTCTTTTCCGTCCTTTTCCGATACCTTCAAAGACTTGCGTCGACCTGAATACCTCTACTCGCAGCCAAGTCCCACGACTTTGCGCCAATCTCGTCCACGGCAGGGGTGATGCAGCACATCGCTGATTGAGATGTATACTATTGCGCCAAGCTTGACATCACGTTAACAGAACTGGAGACAACGCCCGAGTCCTTGGCAACGATGGCGTACGGTGTATTTCTCACCGATGTTGGTTTACAAGGCATATCATAACCAATTGAGACGTGGACGACGGAGGGCACTGAGTAAAGACGTGTCCTGTTCGATTAGACCGAGCGCTTCGGCGTGCCCGTTGATGGTTGCTGCTGCCTAAAAGTTCCAAATGGATGCGCATTCAGCATGTTCTGCAGGGAAGGGTGTCGCAGTAGGCGATGCAAAGGGCAAGCAGCTTATACCTGGTCAACCGCCCGAGGAGGACCGTCCGCACCTTTGTAGTGAGCGCACACGACCATCGTCTTGCGCTTTCACGTCGAATTGAACTCGCCGTCTGTCTTTGAATGTTGATAGACGCCAGCTCATGTTTTCTTGTCTCTGAGCTCGTTGTCAATCAGAGGAACCGAAACGAAACTGACACGCCCGACGCACGTAGAAATGGTACACCAACAATGAGGCGTCCTGGATGCCACCACGTTCGACTGCCCGCCTGATAATGCGTCTTCCTGTCTTTCGCCTCTGGAATGACCGTATAGCACACCACCAAGAGCGCTGGACTCGCGTGGACCATGTCTTCCTTTCGACACTGCGCCGTTTGACATCGGACGTTGGCGCGACGTGTTGATATGCTCTCACTGTCCTGCTCATTTCATTGGTGAGCTGTTCGATGCTCCTGACTGTCAGAGTTATTATCAACCTCCTGGATCGCCGGCTCGTCGTTGTGACGTGTTCTCTTTGTCCCGCTCAGAGACATTCCCTGGTCGTTCGAACGAGGGTGATGTTCCCGACAATCTGAGTTAGAACCTTGGACAATGTCTCGGTCAATCGTTCGAGGCTAATGTACCAGGATCGCAGCTTCGAGAAGGTACTCCTTTCTGTCAGCATCTGGAAAGTTGTGCGTCATTTTGACGCACGTTGTTCCCTTTGTCGCGCAGTTTTCCTGGTGAGACATTGCTCCGCCGTTCGACGTGCAGGCTTTGTCTCACTCTTTTCCGTGGTGTGAGTTTCTCTGTTGTTCCATCGAGGGTGACAATGTTAGTGCCATCTTTTGAATCAAATCAGCAATGTCCACATGATCCCCGACTCCCACGTAGTGGGGGAGGGTTTTTGTCTGCCAGGAACGCGTCCACTCCAAGGAGTTTTTACATAACTAATAAAGGAAATTGTTTGTTGTTGCATGTTGAATTGGGGATTATTAGGAGTCGGAGCTACCGATTCGTTCGATGGTTGTCCCGCAGGTTCCCGTGCTGCATGCACGATCGGTGGTACGTGGGTCTGGTTTGTTGTTTGAGGAGTCTTGAATTCCTTTGATTGATCGAGGAGGCATGAACTGATCGACGACCTACGACCATCAGCGCATGACAATGATCAGCCTGAGACAAACATGAGCCCCGTCACCGACGTCGATCTGCCCTAGACAAAGAAAACGCGTGCCGCCAACAAAGGGCACATGTACATAACAAGGGACGCAGAACGCAGCGGGTGCGTGTCATTTCGAGTTCAGCAGCTGATCACTTTCTTTCTTGGTCTGGCATGTGCATGCATTGTCAGCACTGCCTTGGCATGCCCTGCAGGTATCTCAGTTCGTTATGAGTCTCAGAAAAGTTCGATGCGAGCACTGGGCGCGTGACGGTGGAATGAGGTCATCTCTGCAGTTCCACTAATCAGAGAGCTGCGAACCAAGACACGTAACCTCTCCTGTAAACTGTTAAACTATAGCTGCACTAAGCGTTCATTTCAGCTGCTCGACAGATGGTGGAGCGGTAACGAGGGACGCGGAACGCGGTGGGTGTCATACAGCACTGCCCCTTGGGGTTGAACTCCGCAGCGACACATCGAGCACTCCAGGTGTGTCATCCTTCATCGAGTTCAGCAGCTGACTACTTTCTTTCTTGGTCTAGCAGTGTTATGACCAGAAAATCGAGCACCGGAGAAGAACGATCACGACCCGAATCGGAGACGCCTGGTGGTCTCAGGGCTGAGGGTTGCAGGACGTCGCCAGATAGTACCCCGACTGTCAGTGTTGTGACCCCGCTACCTTACCAATCTGCCAACTGAACTATCCTGCAGGATAGCATACAAACATCCAGCGTTTCCAAGACCGACCCCAAATGTGCAGTAGGGGAGCATGGCGTGCAGGAAACTTCGACAGGAGCCTTGGGTCGTCCACAGGATGTGCCCTCGTCCTCACGCCTCGCAACACATGCGGTCGAGAACGAGAAAACGGTTGTTGCGGGTATGGATCCCGTTCTCTATCATTACTATAGTCTACAAAGATGGTTAATGACTTCACAGGCTCGCGACCGACGGGTATCGATCTTCAACTAGACGTAGAACTAAGCTTAACAATGTGTCATGAAAAGCGGGCTGCGAATATGATGTGGCAACTGCATGCCGGACGCAGTGTGGGTCCAGTTCAGGCAGTGGAGCAAGCTGCATCTTCACCCGCCACAGAGGGTGATCGTGTTTCAGGCGTCCAGCTATTGGCCCACTTCGAAGAGTCCGGAGATCCAGCCGACCTGCAACAGGCGATCATAATTCTGGAGGAGTCAAAGTCTACTCCAGATTGCAATGACTGGAAATGCATGGAATTGGCGGGTTTGGGACTGGCATTGCTGTACAGATTCTACCACCTCGAGAAACTCAGTGATCTCGACGACGCAATTTTGACTCTCAAGAATGCTCTTGACCTCATGCCTCATGGTGACCCTGCCAAACCCGTGTACCTCAACCAACTCGGGAGCTTCTCCGACGTTCGTTTCCAGCTCCTCGGGGAGCTGAGCGATCTCAAGGACGCAATATCGAAACAGAGAGATGCTGTCGACCTCACCCCTCGTAATCGCCCTGACAAGCCAGTGTATCTTCACATCCTCGGCAATTCCTTGCTCACTCTTTTCGAACGCCTTGAGGAACGGAGCGATCTCGACGACGCAATTTCGGTGCTCAGGGATGCCGTTGACTTCACCATGGATGGTCACCCTGATACACCTACCCGTCTTTATGACCTCGGGAGTGCCTTTGGAGCTCGTTTCGAGCACCTCGGGGAGCCGCCCGATCTCGAGGATGCAATTTCGAGGCAAAAAGATGCCGCTGACCTCACCCCCGATGATCACCCTGCCAAACCCGCCCGTATTAGCAACCTTGGAAACTCCTTGTACGCTCGTTTCAAGCGCCTCGGGGAGCTGAACGACCTCGAGGATGCAATTTCGAGGCATAGAAAAGCCATTGAGCTCACGCCTGATGGCCACCCTCACAAACCTTCCTGTCTCAACCACCTTGGAATCTGCTTTGAGGCTCGGTTCGAGCGCCTCGGGGAGCAGAGCGATATGGAGGAGGCACTTTCGAAGCACAGGGACGCTGTCAACCTCACCCCCGATGACCACCCTGACAAACAGAGTTATGTTAATAATCTTGGCAATTCCCTCATCACTCGATTTGAACAACTTGGAGAGCAGAGCGATCTTGATGAGGCAATTTCAGCGCTCAGAAACGCTGTTGACCTTACCCCTCGCGGTGACCCCTACAAGCCCTGGTGCATGAACAACCTTGGCAATGCTCTCATTCGAAGGCTTTTTGTATTTCTACTTTATGTGTTTCATTTGGGTTCGTGGAGAAAAATTGGACGCTACTCGATGTCGTCTTGAAGGGTACAATTTGCAACACGTGACAATCAGGGAGAAGCTAAAGGCATG
>JBBPRQ010000743.1:0-15981 GCA_038093095.1 Boletus insuetus | reverse complement strand
AGGCTGAAAGTTGGAGGGTAGGTAGTTTACATAGTAGGCTACCTATGGTGTAAGTATTAGAATTTTCTAACTGTTGGTTAGGCTAGATTATTAGGAGAGAGATATAACCATGATTCAGCATGTAATGGATTTCGTGCAGGTCACTGGCTGCACTCTGGCAATGGTACTACTTCAGCAGTGGACAGGAAATCTGACTATGACATGTTGAAAAGCAGAATGCTTGACAAGTTACAATGGAATCAACCAGACAATTACACTTCACCAGTGGTCTTTAGTCAATGCTGCTTGTGATACCTGTACAATGCTATTGTTACAGTCTACTAGGGGGGTACTCTTTTTCCGCCTTCACTATGCTTATGCTATCGTTCTCCTTTACTTGTTTCTCTTTAGACTCTGTCTCGCACTCTACGAAGTTGTATTCGTACTGGAGTCGTTCTCCAGATAGTTTCTCCTTTTTTGTCTATTGTTTACGTACTCACATGGCGCCCCGCCTCCACTCTATATTTAGCCTCTCCTTTCTGTTCCACTTCCATATGGGATTCCTTTAGACTTCTGCCCGCATGGCGTTCCTCTTTTAGATCACACTGCCACATCCCGCAGTTCCACATTATCGGGATGGACTATATGGAGCACGGTCGTCCTTCAGACTCCTTTTTCCTTTTTCCTTTTTCCTTTTATATCACTTACCTTACTTGCATAGACCAGGGGCCTACTGTATATATACTCTGTACTTTTATCATGTAATTCTCTAAGCTAGTTCTATGCAATATCAGCATAGTTCTGGTGATACTTCCTGAGAGCTCCAGTGGCTAGCACCTGGATATTGGAGACCCATTGAGCCCACCTCAAGTCTCAGTTCATCTTCTGAGATAGACAGTGGTAGACATCGCCTAGCAGGCTCCTCTACTCATTACCTCACCCTCCACTTGTTGAACTCGTTCAGACCAAGGTAACTTCATGCTCCACTTGTCACTAACTGTGCTGTGCATTACAAAAGAACTAGCTTCTCCCCTTGTCCCTACCTTTGCGTAGAGGACACACCCCACCGCCAACATTTCCCAATTCAGTCTATTCAGAGATTCCTCTAGCCCAGAGCCAGGTTCTTCTGCTCTGCTCCCTCCATCGGCACCTCCTAGTGCTAACCCTTCCCCTCTCCTGCACATCCACGAACTACCTCTCGGACATGCCTTCTTTGTCCCCCTTCCCGTTCACTTCTCCTCCCCTGAGGCAAAGGCGACTTACAGACAAAGGCAATGAGACTTAGCCAAGGTAAACAGAAGATGAGGAAGAGCAACCGACTATCTTGAGCTAGACTATCAACCGACACTGACTCTGTCGGTGACACCATTACCACCTCCCATGGCACTCCCTCCCCCACTGCCATCCCCTCATTCAGACAAGGACCACCCTGCTAGTTATCACGACCCGGATACAGATTCCAACATTGACATTGACCTGGCTCCTGAAGATGATGACATGGTTTCAGAAATAAAGGCTGGGCTCCCCGAGGACTTTACCAGGGAGGCCGAGGACTCTAACCGATGGCTTCTCTCCATGAAAGCCTACTTCCTCATCAACAATCGACTTTACATGGATATGACAAAGTCCCTCACTTTTCTCAACAAAATAAGCAAGGGCTGTGGAAAGACTGTCACAGAAGGATGGCTGATGAAGCTTTTGAACCCTAGAGTCACAGATGCAGACAAAACCTTCGAACGAATTACAGAAGCATTTGAGTCTACTTTCGCCCCATACAATGTAGCAGCAAAGGCCAGGATTGACCTTTCTCAGTTGCGCCAGATCCCAGAAAGGCTCCCTGATGGAACCTCCAGCGATGGCTTCTCTACCTATGCTTCAAGGTTCCGTCTCCTAGCAGAGAAAACTGGGATCGAGGACCCTGCCACTCTGGTGGAGTGGTTCCTCCACGGACTTAGCCAACGCCTCGCTGCTATGGTACTCTCTTGCGAGAAGGTACCCACTACCTATCAAGAATGGATTGATAAGGCGGGGAAGTTTTCTCAACAGCTTAGGAGGATAGATGATGTACACAGGAAGGTCCCATATATCCCTGCTCCCTCCTCTCGAAGCTCTACTCGCGACCCATACACTATGGACATAGATGCCATACATCTCACCCCAACACAGCGGTTGGAGTACATGAAGAGCAACAAGTGTTTCGTGTGCCACCAGGTTGGTTGTAGGTCCGCCAACCACTCTTGATCTGGAACCAACCGGACACAATTCTGTCATATGCCCCGCTCATCGCAAAAATATCGCACACCCCAACAATGATGGTCACAAAGCACAAGAGCCATATCCACCAACGACAGCTTTGATGACACAACTAGGCGGGAGGGTAACGAGGTCCAAGACTATATAGAGAGTCTACCAAGGAAGGACCAAGGCGCCGCTATTAAGATCCTCAAGACTGCGTTTGAGGACTCGACGGATCCTGACACAGAAGAGGAAGGTTACCAGGCCATGGCTGCAGTACATTCAGCCTCATACCAAGAGTGCCAAAAAGTAGGGATCAAGGCAAACTGCAGAGCTGTTACAATTCTCTCTTTTCCTTCTTGTTTTGTATCAACGACATGTCTCATCTACTCTCCATGGACTTATCTTTTCTTTCTTTTATGATGTCACATTCCTCTCACATGTTCTTCCCGCCGGCATCCCGACGGTCTCCACTTACTTAGTCATTATTTCTTCCACCCGTTTCTATTCTTTTCTATGCCTGCCCTCAAATGCTTGTATATCCAACATATATAAGTCGTAGATACTACTCTAGCATTTCCCCACGCTTGAGCTCCTTTATCTTCTTGTACCACGTACAATCTATTTGCTCTTGCCTCGCCCTCTGCTGGTTTTAGCCCAGCTCCCTTAAACCTTTGAACTACTGGTCTCAGCCCAGTCCCCTTAACCCTTGTGTGGACACCCCCACAAGTACCCTGACCCTTGACCCTCCGTTCTATAAGTCCTTGTCGTACTTTTGACTCGATGCTCTTGTTCCTTGATCACTCAAAGGCTACGCTCGTTCCTATCCAGACCAAGCGTAACAAAAGCTCAAGCATGCCTTGCCAGCTACCACGATTGTAAGCTGCCAAAATTTCGCAACCACCAAGAATCCCTCATTCCATCTGGGGACTCTCTTGACAACCCCCACCCTCTGAATCCCCTGACACCGAAAACTCTGATTCCTCTGACGAAGAACCTCGAAACATCTCTCCTGATCCTGACGTACTGATCCTATCTGACACTGAACAAGCGGCAGAACTAGATCTTTCCCATACCTCCTCATCGTCGCTCTCTATTCCTCGTGTTCCCACTCCTCCATCTCCTACTCCCACAGCTCGACGACCTCCACCCTTTGGCCCCTTTCCCCTCAGACCAACCCCTCAATTCAACCTGAGACCCTTCTCCCCACCACCAATGTCTTCTAGACCCACTGAACTCCACCTTGGAACCCCTGAACCCTTTGACAGGTCCTATGACAAAGCCAACCAATGGTTGAGCTCAGTTGTGACCTACCTCCTTGTCAATGAGGACGTTTATAACACTGACAACAAGAAGGTCGCCTTCGCCCTCTCTTACATGACCAAAGGAACCGCTGCCACATGGGCAACCACCTTTAGACAAGCCATGATCACCAAGCTCACCGCTGGCACCACTATCTCCCTTGGAACTTATGTGGACTTCATCACTAAGTTCACTGCCTCGTTCAAACACGCCGACGTCAAAGGAAACTCCCTTGCCTGGCTCATGACCACCAAGATGGTCAATCAGAAGAGCGGTAAATGGGAATCATCCCTAGACTCCTACATTGCCCAATTTTCCAACCACGCTGCCATCTCTGAGATCACCGATGACCAAGTCCTCATTGGATATTTTTACTCTGCTATCCCCGCTGGCCTGATGTGCCGAATCTTTTCCATGAATACTGTCCCTGACAAGATCACTGAATGGATCTCTAAGGCCCAGAAGTTCCAAGCACAGTTTGACCATGCCGATGAAGTTGCTCATTGAGGAAAGAACACTCCTCTCCCATACATCACTCCCTCCTCCTCCTCCCAAAAGGAGAAAGACCCCAACGCCATGGACGTTGATGCCATCCGCCTCTCCAAGATGACTCCTGAAGAACGTCAACGCTGCATCAAAGAAGGACGTTGCTTCTGCTGCTGCAAGACCGGCCATAGATCCAATGAATGCCCCACTTTCCCCTCCACCAAACGAAAGGTTCGGAAGATCAAAGAAGAACTCCCTCAACTCCAGGAGATTGAGGACAATGACGACGAAACCACCGTTAGAAAGGTGTCGTTCTCCTGCCCCTCGCAGGATTTTTGAAGAGGAGGTCTCAGTCGACGCGAGTCCCTCCTGCTACCGTTGCTTCTGTACTAGTATCAAAATCCTCTAGATCTATGAGAATCCCTGTTCAACTCATTTATCCTTCACATACTATGAAAGTCATTGACACCGCCGCCCTGATTGATAGTGGCGCAGATATCAACTGCATCGACTGGCAGTTTGTCTGAAAACACAGACTTCCCACCATGAAACTTGATGTCCCCATCCACATACGAAATGTCGACCAATCTGCCAACTAGAAAGGCGATATCCAATATACCTCCCTCCTCTTCATCAACATTGAAGGCATTGCCCACAAGGTTCTCTTCTATGTCATGAACTGTGGACGAGCAAACGCTATCCTTGGACTCCCCTGGCTTAAAGCTGTGAACCCCTCCATTGACTGGTCCACCCAGACTCTCTCCATTCCCGAAACCTCTGATCAATCCTCTGACCTCTACCAAACTCATGTCGCTGATCAAAAACAACATGATGGCTTCTTCTCTAAAGCCTCCTCCTGACCTCCACACCATATCAACATTGACTCTGTCTACAACAAGAGACTCTGCGAATATCTTGGACAAGAAACTGAGATACAATATATGCACCACACCCGACAAAACTATGCCATCCACCATATCATTCGATGTGGATCCAGATATCTCCCGAACAACTCTCCAGTCATCGCTAAACTGACTACTGCCACCGAACTCGCCACCACTGCCAAAAAGGCCAAACCCAAAGTTACTTTACCCCCGAATACTCCGACTATGCCTCTGTCTTTTCCAAAGAGGCCACTGATCATCTTCCCCCCTCTCGTCCCTATGATCATGAGATCAACCTCAACGACTCCTTCTTCCCGAAAATCGGAAAGGTCTATCCTCTCTCCCCTGCTGAACAGAAAGACACGGAAGACTTTCTTGATGAAAACATCGCTGCCGGAAAGATCCGTCCCTTGAATTCTCCCCAAGCCTCTTCCTTCTTCTTCATTAAAAAGAAGGATGGCAAGCTATGCCCTTGCCAAGACTACCGATACCTCAATGAGCATACCGTTCAGGATGCTTATCCTCTTCCACTGATCTCCAACCTTGTCGACAAACTCAAAGACGCTAAGGTCTTTACCAAGTTTGACGTCCGATGGGGCTACAACAATGTCTGTATCAAAGATGGACACCAATGGAAAGCCACCTTCATCACCCATAAAGGACTTTTCGAACCTCTTGTGATGTTCTTCAGACTCACTAACTCCCCCGCCACTTTCCAACAATTCATGAACAACTCCTTCAGAGACATGATTGCCGAAGGATGGCTTGTCATCTACATGGACGACCTCCTTATCTTCTCTCCTGACGAAGCTACCCATACCGAATGAACAAAACGAGTCCTTCAGCGGATGCAGGAACTTGACCTTTACTTGAAGCTGGAGAAGTGCCAATTCGCCACTAACACAGTGGAACACCTTGGAATGATCGTGGAACCAGGTCGCATTGCCATGGATCCCGTGAAACTAGATGGCATCTCCAAATGGCCTATCCCTTCTACTCCAAAGGAAGTCTGCTCCTTCCTCAGATTCGCCAACTTCTATCGATGTTTTATCCCAGACTACTCAACCGTTGCTAGACCCCTTATTGATCTTACCAAGAAGAACCAACCTTGGAAATGGTCTGAAGAATGTGACCGTTGCTTCTCCCATCTCAAAGATCTCTTCCTTGCGGAACCTGTCCTCCGACTTCCCGATCACTCCAAACCCTTCGCCATTGCCACCGATGCCTCCAAGTACGCCACTGGAGCCATCCTCCTCCAGACTGACACCAACGGAGATTGGCACCCCTGTTCCTACCTCTTGCAATCCTTCTCCCCAGCCGAATGCAACTATGATATCTATGACCGCGAACTCCTAGCCATCATCCATGCTCTCAAAGCATGGCGCCATTATCTCCATGGCACTTCCTTCCCTGTCCAGGTCTTCACTGACCACAAGAACCTTACCTATTTTAGGCAACCTAAGGATCTTAACTGTCGCCAAGCCCATTGGCTTCTAGACCTCACCGATTTCAATCTCAAAATGATCCATGTACCTGGATCTCTTCTTTCCGGACCTGATGCACTCTCCCGCCGGCATGATATGCTCCCCTCTGCTTCCGATGATAACCAGGGAACTACCTTACTCCCTCCATTCATGTTCGTCCAATTCATCAACTCCACCCTGGCACACCACATTGCCTCCCATTCTACCTCTAACCCCTTAGTCCTTCAAGCCCTGCAATCGCTTGATGGCACTATCCCTCCTGCTTTCCACTCTCACCTCTCTGACTGGCAGTATTCTGAAGGCGTCCTCACCTACAAAGGACGAGTCTACGTACCCCCTGATGAATCTCTCCGCTGCTCTATCCTCGAGCATTGCCATGACCATGAAACCGCTGGCCACCCGGAGTTTCTAAAGACCCATCAGCTTGTCTCCATGGAATTCTGGTGGCCTGGCTTGGCTCAATTTGTCCATAAATATGTGGAAGGCTGCTCCACGTGCCAGCAGAACAAGTCGAACACTCATCCCACCATACCGCCGCTGTAACACTCGCCATAAAGAAGGTCCCGAATGCCAACACTACAAGAAGTTTCATTACACTTCACTTTCCTAATCATTGCTAATCTATTACAGAAATACCAAACATACATCAACACATTGTCCAACAGCAATCACGTGACCTTAGTCACATGATCTAGTCACATGATCTTATCTCTTATCTCAGCTATGCACCTCATGGCGACCACATTGCATTCTTATCATCGCCTCATGCTTTTCTGCTTGACTCACTTTCCCTTATCAGCCAATAGCAATAACCGCTCTTATCTAGAGCCTATAGCATAAGTCTCTCTTATCTCTCTTATCACCTCATGGTACCCAGTGGACATACTATTAACTACTTATGATTAGTCATAGCCTTAGCATAGCATGGTCTGTGCATGGTCTCTCTTAGTATATATAGTCGTACTTACAGTAGTACAGACCTTAGTCTTCTTCACTCTGTTCTTTGTTCTCTGTTCTCTCACTTGAACATTCCCCTCATTGCTATAAATCCTCTGTTGTCTCTAGGATCACATATTCTATATTGGTTGACTCACAACGTCACAAGGTTCCTTCATAAGGTATAGTTGGAACAAGGGTCGTTACAGCCGCTCACCTCCATTAAATCTTCCTGCACACGCCCCTTCCAGCAAGTGTCTTGCGACCTTATCACCAATCTCCCGATCTCCTCCTCTTTTGATTCCCTTTTAGTCGTGGTGGACCACGGACTTACTAAGGGGGTAATTCTTTGTCCCACGAAGAAGACCATCACCGCAGAAGGAGTCACATCTCTCTTTTTCCACAAAGTCTACCTCCGCTTCGGCCTCTATGACAAGATAATCTCTGACCAAGGTCCACAATTTGCCTCTTCCTTCGCTCGAGAACTAGGAAGACTCTTGAACTACTACATCTCCCTCTCCACCGCTTACCACCCACAATCCGATGGTGAAACAGAACGTGTCAACCAAGAAGTCAAAACCTATCTCCACATCTTCTGCGGAAGCAATCCCACCTCATGGGCTGACAAAATCTCTCACGCCGAATTCGCCCACAATCACCGCCCCCACTCCGTCACTAGCAAATCTCTGTTCTATCTCATGATGGGATACGAACCCCGTGCTCTCCCTTTGGTAATTGCTGAAACTTCCCTTCCTGCCATAGGAACCTGTCTCAAGGATCTCTCTGCTGCTCGAGATGAAGCCCTAGCTTCCCATGAACTCGCTAGACAAGTCATGACCTCTAGGAACAATCAAGGCTTCATCCCATTCTCCCTTGGAGACAAAGTCTGGTTAGAAGCCAGAAACCTCCACCGTTCTGTTATTAACCCCAAATTCACCCCCAAACGAGAAGGACCTTTCATTATCACCAAGGTCTTATCTCCTATCACATATCAACTCTGCTTACCGAAAGCCTGGGACAAGAAGATCCACCCGGTCTTCCACGCATCCCTCTTATCTCCTTATCGTGAGAACCCTACCCATGGCAAAAACTTCCCTGCGCCACCACCTGACCTTATCAAAGGTGAAGAAGAATACGAAGTAGAATGGATCTTACGCCACCGCGGAACTCCTAAAAACCAAATGTTCCTGATCCGATGGAAAGGATATTCGGCCAAAGAAGACTCCTGGCTCCCAGAATGGAACTTGAATCATTCAAAGTCCATTCTCAACGATTATAAAAAGCTTCACCCCTCCGTTTTCTGACTCTAACCCTCTTCATTTGCATCCACCATGTCGTTCAAACAACTCTCCATCATGTCTGAGTCATCCATCACCGCTTCTACTACTTCGTCCCCTTCTTCCACTATTGCCGAACCTGGATGGGGTTCTAACCCTGTCACCGTTCCCGAACCCGCTACTCACCAAATTACCTTCCATCCCATAGACATTCCAGGAACCACCACCATTCCAGAATCAATTACTATGCCTATTGCTGCACCTGTCCCTTCCTCTCTCATAGCCTTTCATTGTGTCCACTTCCCTTCTCCTCCTGTACCCAGCCCAAGACCTGTCCTTGCTGTCGAAATCCCCATCTTTGCCAACACCATAAAGGAAGGAACTCCTTCCCCTCGTTACACTAACAGCGTCACCCGTTACATTTGCGACACCGGCATGGCCTTACCTATCGACACTCACCTCGACATGAACTCCACCTTCCTCGCTCTCTATAGAGCCTTCCAGCAGACCCAATGTCTCTCTCTTGTCACCAACGAAATCACTGCCTTTGCCACCGATCACTTAGATCGAGGCTGGGTGAACTCCACTCAGCAGAACATCTTACATGAACTCCATCAAGTTATGTACCAGATGGATTTTGGGGAATTTCTCAAAGACATAGACCGATATACTGTAGAACTCACTGCCTCCAGGATCACCAATGCCGGGATTTATCTGTTACAGTGCAGTGTGGATGAATCGTCCTCCTCCTCCTCTTACCATTCCACGCAACCTCCATCTACACCATCGGCTTCCTCTTCCACTCTCTCTCCCAAAGAACTACATGCTGTAGTTGAGGCCGAGCGAACCTATAATTATCAGAGTAGACCATTTCACGGTGCCCTTCACGCCGCTCCTCTCCTCCCTTCTGACCCCAGATATAGTGAAACCTGCTACCAGTGCCACTGCTTAGGACATATTCGTCACAACTGCCCAGTTTATCAATGTCCCATCATGGGATGTTGACAATGGGCTCCTGGACATAGTCAGGCTAGTTGTCCTATTGCTACTCATTGCCCTGTCCTCCTCGACAGGTTATCTTCTGCCAGATCTCCTCATCCCCGAGGAACATTGGCATCTCGCATATCTGATCACACCCAAGGTACTCCAGTTCCTGACTCTTTCAGAACCCCTCGATGAGGATCTTCTTCTTCATCCAGCACTACTCGGTCTTCTCATTCCTCCCGTTCTCGCCGCTCCTCTGGCTCTGGACGAGGTCTTCCTGTTCCTCCCCCTAGGAGGTCTGCTTCCCCCAGACGTTCTGCACCATCTCCAGAGTTGGATGACATTATCAATATACACCAACATAACTGGGTCTCCTGGCTGTTCATATTCAAGTTTGTACTGAGGTCTTTCAATGGTGTTTCAGATCTAGTACAGGGGTAATGTTACGATTCTCTCTTTTCCTTCTTGTTTTGTATCAACGACGTGTCTTGTCTACTCTCCATGGACTTATCTTTTCTTTCTTTTATGATGTCACATTCCTCTCACATGTTCTTCCTGCTGGCATCCCGACGGTCTCCACTTACTTAGTCATCATCTCTTCCACCTGTTTCTATTCTTTTCTATGCCTACCCTTAATGCTTGTATATCCAACATATATAAGTCGTAGATACTGCTCTAGCGTTTCCCCATGCTTGAGCTCCTTTGTCTTCTTGTACCGTGTACAATCTATTTGCTCTTGCCTCGCCCTCCACTGGTTTTAGCCCAGCTCCCTTGAACCTTTGAACTACTGGTCTCAACCCAGTCCCCTTGACCCTTGTGTGGACGCCCCCACAAGTACCCTTAACCCTTGACCCTCCGTTCTATAAGTCCTCGTCATACTTTTGACTCAATGCTCTTGTCCCTTGATCACTCAAAGGCTATGCTCGTTCCTACCTGGACCAAGCGTAACAGGAGCCCAGTTCATAAGGTCAACAAACAGATTTTCCACTCTCGCACCAGCGGACCTCCGAGAGGCTACCTGGGAGGAAAGCCCTGAGGATGACTCAGGCATGAACCCAAAGGATGTACCCCAGTCACAGATGGTGGGGGCAGAAGCAACCCGAGGTGGGATAACCAGGGACCACCAACACGTCAGGGGTCACGATGTGGGGTTTGGACTGCAACTCTCTAGGCAAGAGTCGGCCCATATCAACACAGTCAAACTAGAATTAAAGAAGATAGCACAATGGGCCATGCACAATGAGAAAGGGACTTGGATAACGAAGGACCAAGCTGGAGGCGGAACCAACTGTCCAACCATTGATGGCAAAACGCCCCTCTCGGTGCAGAAGCTCACCAATACCGGAACTGACCGTGTGGCTAGGCTTAAGGCTCACAGCTTAGGCAACCCGAGTCATGACCTGGGTAACGTAGGACCAGGCAAGGACGTGGATAACATAGGACCACGCCAGGATTTTTGAAAGGTGGAGAAGGGTCAACGTCGTCCTCCACCTCTACACAAAACACCACTCATTCTATATCACCAGTATTTATATCAGGGGCAGCTTCACAATCAATCACGATTCCAGTCACTCTTTACCCCCCTGATCATACTGCATTCAAAATCGTTGACACTAAAGCCCTGATTGACTCAGGTGCCACCGGATGCTTCATCAACTATGCTTTGGTCGCAGCATGTGGGATCTCCACTTCGAAACTAAAGACTCCCCTGCAGGCGAGCAATGTAGATGGTATGCCTAACCATAACGGCCTTATATGAAAGAAGGCAACGATCTTGATGAAAGTCGGAGAAACCATCCATCTCCAAGAATTCCTTGTTATTGACTGTGGCAAGGACGACATAATCCTAGGGCTCCCTTGGCTCCGTGACAACAATCCGGAGATTGACTGGAGTACAGGAAAGGTGTGACTAGCCGAGGTGGAACCGACTGACCCGGAAGTTCAAAGTGGCAAAGGAGATCATGCTGCCACTTTAAACATATTCAATAGGAAATGCCAGGTAACAAAACTCCGACAATGGCAAGCGTGATGGTGGACATGCGCAGTTGACTCGGTACTCACTGCCCAAAAGGGGGAGGTTATGCTGAAGGTTCCTGAGGTGGAACTGACCACTCAGGAGGAGGAAGTTTCCAGACTCTTAGATTGTGAGGAGGATGATGATGAAGAAGAGCACCCTGGGCCCTCCATAAGGAAAACTACGATCTCGACTTCCCTGGCTCAGGAAGCAACAAGAAGCAAGGCTCAACTCCCATGGGAGTTTGGAGATTTCAAGGACATCCTCCAAAAAAAGGACAATGGTCTCCTTCTGCCATATTGGTCATTTGATCACAGCATTGATCTAGACAACACTTTCAATCCACGAGTCACAAAGGCATACCCGCTCAACCTTAAGGAGCAAGAGGCATGTCAAGAATTTATACAAGAACACCTAAAGGCCGGATGTATACAACCATCAAACTCTCCCCAGGCCTCTCCATTCTTCTTTGTCTCTAAGAAAGATGGTAACCTGAGACCATGCCAGGACTACCACTACCTTAACAAGCACACCATCAAGAACGTGTACCCTCTCCCGCTCATTGGAGATCTGATGGATAAGCTCAAAGGTTCTCGCTACTTCACAAAGATGGATATTCACTGGGGATATAACAATGTCTGGATCAAGAGCAAAGATGCCTGGAAGGCGGCATTCATTACACCCTTCAGCCTCTTCGAGCCTCTCGTTATGTTCTTTGGCCTTTGCAATAGTCTGGCAACATTCCAGTCGTTCATGGACTTTATTTTCAAGGATATGGTGGCAGAAGGATGGTTGATCATCTACATGGATGATATGTTGATCCACTCCATGGATCTCAAGGAACACCACGACAGGACAAGGCAAGTATTGGAGTGGTTAAGAGAGAACTGGCTCGGCCTCAAACTAGAGAAATGCACGTTCAATGCCCTGGAAGTAGAATTCCTCGGTATGGTCGTTTGTGAAGGGGTCATCAAAATGGACCCAACCAAGCTCTCAGTGATCACAACTTGGGAACCCCTGAAGTCGGTTTGTGCAGTCCATTCATTCATCAGATTCTGCAACTTCTACTGCAAGTTTATTCCCAACTTCTCCGACATCATGCAACCGATCTTGGATTTGACAAAGAAAGGGCAGCTGTGGTCCTGGATGCACAAGCAACAGAAGGCTTTCGACCTCCTCCAAAAGGCCTTCACCTCTGAACTGGTATTAAGGATGCCAGATATGTCGAAACCATTTTACATGATGATGGATGCCTCGCTCACAGCCAGCGGGGGCGTATTAATGCAGAAGGATGGCAATGGAGACCTGCATCTGAGCTGCTACATGTCTAAGACATTCTCACCTGCAGAATGCAACTATGATATCTACAATTGAGAACTTCTAGCGGTTATATGTGCGCTAGAAGAATGGCGGCACTACCTCACCGGAATCGACTGGCCTGTCACTGTGCTCACAGACCACAAGAATCTGTGCTATTTCAAGGACCCAAGGAAGCTCTCTAGGTGGCGAGCTAGATGGCTATTGATGCTGCAGGACTATAACCTCCTGTTTCAGCATACTCTGGGGAATAACATGGCATCCACGGATGCGCTCTCGCATAAGGATGACGTGGAAACAGCAAATGACAACGCTGCCGTCTCCTTACTGCTGGGGGAGCTTTTTATCAAATGACTCAACACCAACATTCAGACTTCTATCGAGAAGTCATTCACCTCCGACCCATTCATCATCAGTCAACTGTGTTCACTCCACGAGGGTGCATCGGGTATTCCCCGCTCCTCCATTCATGACTGGTGTAATGCTCGCCCATAAAGAAGGCCTGGATGCCGACACTACTTGAACTTTTGGTACACTTTACTTTCCTAATCATTGCTAATCTATTACTGAATTACTGAACATACTGTTCAACCATTGTCAACACCAATCACGTGACCTATATCACATGATCTAGTCACATGCCATCCACGTGACCCCAGTCACATGATCTTATCTCTTATCTCGGCTATGCACCTCATGGCGACCACATTGCATTCTTATCATCGCCTCATGCTTTTCCTCTTGACTCACCTTCCCTTATCAGCCAATAGCAATAACTGCTCTTAACTAGAGCTATAGCATAAGTCCCTCTTATCTCTCTTATTGCCTCATGGTACCCAGTGACCACACTATTAACTACTTATGGTCAGTATAGCCTCTAGCATAGCTTGGTCTGTGCATGGTCTCTCTTAGTATATATAGTCGTACTAATAGTAGTACAGACCTTAGTCTTATTCACTTGGATATTCCTCTCAAATACATCCTCTGTTGTCTAGGATCACATATCCTACTAGACCTCGACACCAAGTTCCTTCATAAGGTATAGCTGGAACAAGGGTCGTTACAGGTATTTTGTTCTTTATAGCCCAATCGTGGTCAATGAAAGTTGTATTGGCTCCTGAGTCCAATAATGCGTGAGCTGTTACGATTCTCTCTTTTCCTTTTGTTTTGTATCATGATGCGTCTTGTCTTCTCTCCGCGGACTTATCTTTTCTTTCTTCTATGATGACACATCCGTCTCACATGTTCCTTCTGTTGGCATCCCGACAGTCTCCATTTACTTAGTCATCATTTCTTCCACCCGTTTCTATTCGTTTCTATGCCTCCCCTTAACGCTTGTATATCCAACATATATAAGTCGTAGATACCACTCTAGCGTTTCCCCACACTTGAGCTCCTTTGTCTTCTCGTACTTCATACAATCTATTTGCTCTTGCCTCATCCTCCGCTGGTTCTAGCCCAGCCTCCCTTGAACCCTTGAACTACTGGTCTCAGCCCAGTCCCCTTGACCCTTGTGTGGACGCCCCCACAAGGTACCCTTGAACCCTTGAACTACTGGTCTCAGCCCAGTCCCCTTGACCTTCGACCCTCCATTCTACAAGTCCTCGTCGTACTTTTGACTCGATGCTCTTGTCCCATGACCACTCAAATGCTACGCTCGTTCCTATCCGGACCAAGCGTAACAACTGGAGGAAAGTGTGGACTCAGAGTGTGCATGATGCATGAGTCACAACGATTTTTAGTCCATATAAGGACATCTAATGGAATTAGGATATGATGCTAAGTGAGTACAAAACTACAGGCTGTTCTCCAACAGGCACAATACCAGATATATATATGTCATCAAATTAGTATGGCTGGCACACATCACACACAACGTTACTGAGTGGGCAAGAGGGAAGAACTCTTTGTCGATGTTCACAGTGCAAGACGCAGGTTCAACTCCAAATACTTAGTTCGAGTTGACAGAAACGGCTAATACGCATGAATGTAGGTAGTGTTGGAAAGTGGGAATATCAACCTCTCTCAGGCCTGTCACATCAAATCCCCACAATATCACTGCCACGTTCGCCAGTACCCAGATCCCACAGTCATGCCCATTTGTCTGCAAGACATCAATCTACTAGAGTAAGCATCCCAGGAATGAGGACACTGACAAAGGGGGAGAGCTTACAACAATGGGACACGCAGTCCATGGTCCAATTTCAAAATCAAGTATAGGATCAGAATGGATCCCCTTCACAAGGCTCAAGAGTCGAGTAATGAGTTTCATGATGTTCTGTGAGAAATAGTTAGAAATGGAGGGAGAACACAGAGCAGAACATACATCAACATCTGCATGCCAAGGTTTCTGTTCGGCAAGGCTATCGAAGAGGCGGAGTTCACAGTGAGTGACGCAAGCCAGGCACAAAACCCAGTGGCGGGAGGATGGTCGGTGGATGGGAATAATCCAAACATCCTTGGTCCAGAACTTTGTGTGCCGAACTTCCGAATGGCACTCATCAAGGCTGGTTGGCGCTTGCTGATAGCCTTGCGTGTTTGTTGATGGAGTTTCGTACCTGGGGAAAGTGAGAATAGACTACATGACTCGAATCAAATGTTATCTTACCGAGCGTTTTCTGCGCCCCTCCGACAGCCCGGTCCAGTTTGTCCCACTCGAAGAAGCTCCCTATTGCCCGTTTACGTATGTTGATCTTCAAGTCGCGAGCCAGGAGTAGAGTGCGGACAAAGTCGAGGTTGATATCCTGAAGCTCGGGGAATTTGTCGCCCACATTGAGCGACGTATAAAGTGTGTCTACCTTGGACATCAATCGATCATGAGTACGCTCCAAGCTCACCATGGCCCCCAGCGTATCATCAGAAATGGCATGTTTCTCCATTGCGATCTTTGCTGCTTGGATCGCTTGATTGGAGTTATCGATGTCAGCCTGGAGTGCCAAAACGGTATCAAGCTCCTTCTTGAGGTGCGTGGGAGCGTCTGATAAAAGATGAGTGATCATAATTTAATAAATCAAGGACTTACGAGCTCGGACGGAAAGCTGTGCCTCCTTTTGAGAAGCCCATTGCTTTCGCAGATCTTCAAC
>JBBPRQ010000742.1:0-15984 GCA_038093095.1 Boletus insuetus | reverse complement strand
CACTAGCCGCACGCACCATACCCTTGCGCGAGATGCGAATACAAACAGGAGTGCACACTGGGCTCACTAAGTTGCCCCCCATTGTGGGTATACCTGTGCGGGTTACAGGTATCACAGAGCCATACCTGACAAAAACCTGCACCCGCACAAACAGGTACAGGTTTCCGCTGGGTACCATTACGGGTACACCTCCAGACACCTGGGGGTATACCAGTGCTATTCCCTAAATTACCTGGAACATAATCATAAAGGGACTCAGAAATGATTAGCATTGAAAATCTTGTTTAGCAAGTACTTATACTTCTGGATGCATATCCTCATAGATGTCCTCATCGTGTTCCCTTTCCAAAACATGTCTTTCCAACATGATACGCAGTTGTTCTATGCGGTGCGCAAAATGTTCAATCTTCTTCTCACTAACTAATAGCTCTTGGAGGCATATCCTAAGCTTCTTCAGCAGCAAGACCTCTTTTGCATCTAATTTGTTGTGATGCATTTCGTTGATTGGCGACGGGGTCACCTGCCAATGGTTCTAATGTATGTTCAGCTATTGGGGAGCGATGAGTGAGTTTTCATCTATGCACCTGGAAATACCTGTTCACCCACAAGCCAACTGCAGTCGAGAATTTCCGCGACAAATTTTCACCGGATTGCCCTCCAAGCCACCAAGCACCTTCAAACTCGTCACGTTTGGAGTTGTCCCAGTCAGGAAGAAAGTGCTGAATGTGGTCCACCATCCTGAAGACACCAGGGTCCATCTCGAGTAAAAGCTGCTGTAGTCTTATTTTCTAGTAGAGCTGCTTGGGGAGCAGGAACGGGTAGCGGACTAGTTGTGCAGGTGGCGTAATAGCTTTGAAGGCTAACACTCCAATCCTTGGATTGAACGTGGGTGGTCAGCACCAGGTATTAAATGCTCCATTTAGGTGGCAGATACTCACGTTTTCGATCAGCAGATGGTCGAACCAATCATCCGGCCATTGGTGAGCAGGTAGGGAGATAAGATGGCAGACAGCTGCTTCAACCCGACATCCCATGTAATATTGGAGCATCTGCAGGTCACTCTAGGGCATGGCGGATAAAGCAATGATTGATTTATCCAGGGGCATGGTGGTGGGTGTTGTGAGAGTGATGATTGTTGTCTAACTGGACGTGTGGCTGATATATTGACAATGGAAGTTTAATTTTAGGGGCAATAGTATGCATTGTAATAATGACAAATTTGGGGTTTCATTCATATTATATGCCACATGGAATACAATCATTGCAACACTAAGCCTCAGATGCATTTACAATCACATGGAACATAATTTAGGGCTTCTCGCAGGTGTGGGTATTTCTGCCAAAAGCAAACTCCAACATGAACTACTCCTCTAAGTCCAACACTAAGTTGAGGTTGTGCTAAGTGAAACTTCCGCCTGAACAATCATCTAACCACTCGACCAATCCACTACTATGCCCCTCGATCAGTCAATTATTGCATGTCCCTCCACATCTCAAAGTGGCATACACATGATCGTTCTCTACATGGGTTGTCGCATTGAGGCTGCCGTCTGACACCTCATTTCCCTGCATCCAGTAAAATGGCCCAACTGGTGGTATGAGATGTTGAAATTGGAACATGTATGCCATCGGCTTTTACATGACACTCCCGATTTCTGTCCACTTACCCAATTTCGAAGGACATAAATGTTCGCATTCGAGCACTCCACGAAACCCGCATTACGGTTCCACTTCCTGTTCCTGCCCCCCAGGCCACTTTGCTTGTATATGGTTGGGATCAAGAGGTATTGAAGCGGGAATTATTCAAACTCAAGTCTGTCCCATTCCAAATTGCTGGTCGGATCCCTCGAATCGTGCCTAACTGGGATGTTTCAAAATGCGACCAGTTTGAAGGCACATGGTGGTGCGCAGAGCCTTGCGAAAACATGACCCAACCCAATCCCAGGACATTGATGAGATGGGGGAAGGTATACTTCCAGGTAAGTGCGGATTTGATTGATTTATCGCCATTCAGTTAGTGATGTAGCGCTGTATCAGGATCTGTGGCCGCACGGTCAATCTCCCATTGATGAGTTACACCACAAGGAATTAGATAGGCATGAGGTTCAATTGCTGGAGATGCTTTGGATATGCTTGGCAGAGGAATGGGACATTAGGCACGAGATGCAATTTATGGCCGCATGGACGCAGGAGCTGTTGCATATGTTGAACGAAACTGAAGCGGACCAAGACCTTTACGACTTTCTCAAAACATAGTTTGGACTATAGCACCCGAATGTGGTTGTTGCGATATAGAAGACCCACAGGTCAGAAGGAGTGTATGTAGTATTGTGACCAATTCCCGGAGATGGGACCTAGTTGCTTTGCAATTCAGCAACCTAAGTGTTCCGATGTCAAAACAATGGAAATAGAAAAGCAGATACTGTAGTGCCAGAAGCATGGTTATTGCGATATCAAGGAGGTGCTTCCAATTCAAGTTACAGGGAGGGCTTTCTTCAACATTCAGAAAAATGCAAGCTACGGTGATGGTCCGTCGACTCGCGCAGCTACAACACACCTCTATTAATTACTCACACTCGTCACTCTTCATAGATGATACCTCAGAAAGTGCACTATGAGCACCTATTTGTGACACGGGCGGGTTGGTTCTTGGTGGCAGTGTGGACAGGCCCTCATCGCAACGTTGTGGCGATCCATAATGCAAGTTATTGTCATCTACTGGTTTTGTTTTAATGACAAATTGATAGGAAGAGGGGAAAGCTTACGTGGCGACTCGTCAACCTCCATGTTGCAGTCCATTGTTCCAGTGATATCACATTGCCCTCGCTGAGTTATAAACGATGGGTCCTGCACATTTATCGTGCGCTCAGATGGTGCAGACGCTGGGACTGATTGAGTACAGGGAACTGAGCAGCGCGAGGGGGAAACAATGATGTCATTGTTTATATGGGGTGGCTGAGGGGGTGAGTCTGACGAAATAAAGAGACCACGAAGTTCTCCAAGTTGATTCCGTCCTATAAGAGTGCCTCTGGAGAGATGGCCAGAGCGTATGTTGGGCAATGTTTCATCAGGATTTAGGTGCGAGCCAGGTCATTTTTGTGGCGGTGATAGGGTGACATTTGGATGTTGACGATGATCAGCGAGCAAATAGGTCGAATTTGATGGCGGTGTAGAGGAGAACTGTGGCAGCAAAATGGACCAAAGAAGCTCCCGCATTTCTTGGGGTTGGGATTGTGATGGTGGAGGCAGGGCAGGGAATTTCTGAAAATGCTCTTCAACACTTGAGGCATTTTTGGACACAGCTTGAACTGGTTGCATCGCTGGTGGTGAGGTCTGGAGCGCCCCGATGCTATCTCATGGACGCGTGTGGCTATCCATAGTATGACCCGCTTGATCTTGGGGTATTTTCTGGGGTAGTTTGGGTGGCGCTGGCACATATAGGTTCCTCAGCAATTGGCATGAATCAGAATGTGTCTTCTGGTCATCCTTAGTGAGTGCAGGGGGTGTACCGCGCGAGGAGGGAGAATCTTGGTGGTCAAAATGATTCGGAATGAGGCGGATTTCAGCTACACAATAGATATCGATAGCGGGATGGAGATTTCAACTCGAGGACTCACAAGGTGATAAAAACCGAACTTTGAGTGCTTCTGCATCCATCCTTCAAGTCAGACTGATTAAATAAGTGAGGGGATTATCCCAGACTTTGAAGGTCTGCGGCGCCACCCGTCCACAAACATGGCATCACGCGTGTGAATCTCGAACAATGCAGCAGTGCTTTGATTGTGGGAAATTTCACTCACGCAGCGGTAAAACGACAAGTCCTCACTCCAAAGATGCATTCCACTACCTACTTCTGAACAAGGTCCCTCTGCTTCATCCCTCCCATGGATCCCAACCTCGCTAACTCCATTCTTGTCAATGTCGATGACAACATATTTCAGATTTTCCAAACATTTATCCCATTGAATTCCCTCTCAGCATGGACTCATGCTCAAGCGGAGGTGGAAAAACAACTAGTGTGTTATTACCTATCACAAAAGAAACGGTGGCAAATGCTCTGCAGAGCATTGCATCTAATGTGATAGATTCCGCGACGAACATCCCAGACCTTGTCATAGCCATGAAGATGTTCTGGTGCAGTAAAGAAGAAGGTTGGCCTGATTGGAAGCAAATCATTGAATGCCCAGCGGAACTACTCCGAGCTCACCCTTGGTATTGTTCCATGAACTCCCTCCCCTGTATTACTGCCACTGTCAACCCTCTCCTGGCAAACAATGATACTGCTATGCCTACCAATGTTACCGATGTTTGTGATGCTCAGATAGGTCGGACCTCAGCAGATGGCGGGAATGAAGAAAATGAGGCGTTGCTGAGGGCAGAGAAGAGGAAAGGAAAACAACAGGAAGATCTTGTCCTAACACCCCGACAGGACGCTGACAAGCTCCATACCTTCAAACAAACTATTCCAACGACTCCTCCACCTGCGTCCTCCACAGACCTGCCTGTGTCAGAGGAAGACACTGCTATGGACCAGACCGACAGCATTTTTCAGGATGAAGATGAGCTTGATGAGGAGCCTGAACGTGGTTGCTCTGCAATTTGTGGAACATCCACGGCCAACCGAACAAGACGTGCCCGAAGCCAGGGTCGACGTGGGATATTTCCCACCTGCTCGCCTGGATTGCGCATTCTCGGTGCATGCTCATCCTGCCGGACAAGCAACTATGAATGCTCCCTCTCCCACAATGGTGGGTTTTGCATCCAATGTAAGACTAGAAGGAAGAGGTGTGACTTCGCAGGTCCTTGTGGGCCACCCAGAATGCACTCCCACATCACCCGGCAGCCATCTCCGTCCCCAGCACATTCCCCTCCATCGAAATGGGCCAAGGTTCAATCCCGCGTGCATTGATCTTTTTCGCCAATACAGGCATGCTCCTCCCAACAGCGCAATGGGTCACCAACCCCTGGTCCCACCACACGCAAAAGAGTGTCTTCGCGGGCTTCCAGGAAAATGGGTACATATTTCTAATATTTCGCGCATAATGCAAATGGGCCTGACCTTTGACAGGTGCAAGGCCAATGGCAGAGGATTTAGAGTGTAAGGTTTTATCCTTCAGTTCATATACCTTCTAGAGTCCCTACAGCACAACTTACGATTGTCATCCCACCATTGGGCAAGAGGGTGATTGCAACTTCTTCTAGTGCTCCGGGGGGAGTGTCAGAGGAAAGGCCTATAAGGCCACTTCCCATGCGTGGTCCCCCTCCCGGAGCTCCCAATCGCACCACAGGACTGCCAGAACTTGGCCTAACCATGGGTGCGACATGTACGTTACACGGAGAGCCTCTGGTGACAAGGGAAGAGCACCAGGAGCTGGAGTGTCAATTGGCAACCATGAAGGCCAAAAACGATTGGATCGCGTCTGAGTTGAAGAAAGCTTTTGTGCTGATTGGCAATATGGAGTCCGTCATACCCTTGCTTCAGGGAACTGCTGAGGCTACACGTCAGTATAGCGCGGGCTCAGGAAATTGACCGAGTTTCAGGTCCCTCAACATCAGCGCTGAAACATCTCAGGGTGTGACCCCCGATCTTCCATCACCCTTCGATGTTGCAATGCTCAAAGTGGGGGAACAGGATTTAATCCCTCCCATCAAGACGCTGGATATCTGGAACTCCAAAGATTCCGATCACGTAGGTCATTTCTGATCCTTCGCTGTTTGGGTCTGCAGCGCGCACTGCCTGAAGGTTGAGTAATGCGCAGCTGAATGTCCAGGGGAGGTTCTTTCAAGCCCATTCTCCCGACTGGACATCATTTACAAATGAGATGGAGGGCATTGATCACGCGGCGGGCTATGTGGGTATTTAACATGCGGTGGATATTTCAGAGGAATTTGTCACAAGGATGTTTAGAGCTGCACAAGTGTAGTGAATAAGGAAAATGAGTACCCCCCTTGCAGACCATAACATTACCCCCCATTTACGGTCGAAGCACCTGTGAGACCACCCCTCTAGTCACAGTCTCCCTCGTTCACCTCATAGTCGGTGGGATCGTAGTCATCTTGGGGGTTGCGGCAGACAACACAGTTCTCCTCACAATGTCCTAGTTCCCCACAGATGGGGCAGCAGAGGCATGGGCAGAAGGTTTGAATATGCCCCAGCACTGTGGTGAGGCAAAATGGACACTGGTAGCAAGGGCAGTCGGGACGGAGATGACCGAATTCTCGGCATGTGAAGCAATGAGCAAGGGTGCGGCAAGGAGGGAGAATGATGGAGTTGACGTCTATTGGGTTTTGGGAGGAATCAGGCGTCAGTGAGGGCGATGCCTGAGCATCCTTGTTATATCGACCAGAGGTGGGGTAAGGTGTGTCTGCATGTGAGCAATTTCACAATCTCTTAGCAGGGCCTGCCACAGCTTGTGCGGCAGAAGATGGGAGCCCGAACTGAAGTGTTGCCTTAGCCCGCTTGAGTTTACAAGAACTTGCTGTGGGGGATGGTGAGATGGGATGTCCATGGGTAGGGAGAACAATGTTGTCGGGTGGTGGGGTAGTGACTCCGAGAAGGGGGATTGTGGCGAGGAAGTTTTGAACCTCGTCGGAGGAGGTGGGAAGCTCTGAAAGACTTCAGGGGTGATTATCATTGCTAACTCCTCCATCGCCGCCATCAGTTGGTTCTGCGGTAGTAGAGCTAGTGGCTGGGGTTGGTGGAGGTGGCATAGGGATGGGGGTGCAGGAGGCGGTTCGATCTGTTGAGGCGGACCCTGTGTCACTATCTCCATCCTCCCTTCTCCTAGATCTGTCAACCTCATCCTGGGCCCAAGTGTCCTGATCCCATGGGTGATGCTCGTTGTCGTCGAAGTAGTATTATCATAGGTTGGAGGGGAGTGTGTTAAGTATTGGTCGAAGAATGTGTGCAAAGAGGGGTCTGGGGAGTTCCCGAAAGACGTCGTCAAATCCATGGTTGTGGAGTGTGTTGAGAATCACGTCTTGAGACTCGTGGATGGATTGTTCCATGGCAGTGGCATGGACAGGCAAGGTCCCATCAGGAAAGAGCTGGGTGTGGAGGGTGCAGGAGGTGGTGTAGGTATGGAATATGCTGACCAAGGATCTGAGTATTGGAACGTCCCAGTAAGCGGGAATGGAGGGTAATGTGATAGAAGTGGCAGCGTTCTCGAGGACAGTGCAGTATAACATGCGGTAGGAGCGGGTTGGGAGACGGTGGATGTGGACGGGGATGTCGGCCAGGATAATGTGGACATAGGAGAATGTGATAGACGACATGTAGTGGAGCTGGGGCTTGACACTTGAAATGACAAGAGTGGTATGTGGTGGTTATGGAGGAAAAGCAAGGGGATCCCTCGCCTTATATTCCTTGAGGAGGTTGGCAGCATGTCCCAAGTTGGACTCGGGTTCCCAGGTATTTTCGGAGGAAGGGTATCCTTTTCATGAAACAAGATAGTGGCAGCGTCGAGCGGAGCCCCAATGGGCTAGGATCTGATCAATTTCAAATTCCTCTTCTCCTTCTATTAAGTCCGGCGGAAGTGGGATGAAGTTATCCCCGTGTTCCACAGTAGTCCTATATGGGGTGAGAAGGGAGGTGTGGAAGGCATTGTGAATTTTCCATGTTCGTGGGAGTTGGAGTTTGTAAGATACGGGCAATATGACTTGTGTGATCTCAAATGGGCCTTCCCGTCGAGGAGCAAGCTTCTTGGAGGGGTAGCGGAGTCTCAGGTTGCAGCCCTCGAGCCACACCTTATCTCCGACTTTCCAGGGTTTGAATTTTGAGGTTACGCATTCCCTCATATATCTTTGCGCCTTTTCATGCGCAGCAGTGGCTTCTAATCAGGCTTCATCGAGGTCCCCAAGTTGTTTCTCAAGGGCAGGAAGGAACATAGTTCCAATCTGTGGGTAGGCACGTGGCTTATACCCCATCATTAGGCTAAATGGAGTCTTTCCCATCATGGAATGGACGGAGGAATTATGACAGTACTCTGCCATTGGAAGGAGGTCCGACCAATGGGAGGTGTCACATTGGCAAAAGATCTGAAGATAAGTCTTGAGTTCCTGGTTGACCCGTTCTGTTTCTCTGTCGGTTTGTGGATGATAAGTGGAGGAAAGGAGCAGATCATAATCAAGAAGCCTGGCCAGTTCTCGAGCGAAGGCCGAGGTGAATTGCGATCCGCAATCCGAGATAATCTTGTTGTGGAGTCCAAACCATGGGAAGACTTTTTCGAAAAAGAGTTGTGCAATGCCCTTGGTGTCCACGCTCTTGTGGCATGGAGTGAAAATCACCCCCTTAGTAAGGCCATGGTCGACCACAACCATGACAGAATCATATCCGTGCGATGGCAGCAAGTCCATAATGAGGTCGACAGAGACACATTGGAAGGGTCGGGAGGAGGCGACAGGAAGTGGAGTCAACGGGGGAACAGTAGGGTGAGTATTGACTTTGTTGGCCTGGCAGGTTGCGCAGCCCTGTATGAAGTGGCGCACAAACACAGTGAGGCCAGGCCATCAATAGTTGTATTGGACAAGGTTAACCGTTTGGTCATACCTGCCATGACCACCCACAGGTGAATCATGTAAGACGTGGAGGAGGTCGTGTCAATGGTCCTTGGGGACATAAGCCCGGTCCTTAAAGTAGAGAATCCTGTCATCATAGCGCCAGTCATGAATGGAGGAGCGGGGAATGCCCAATGCACCCTCATGGAGTGATTGTAGCTGGTTGATGATGAATGGGTCAGAGGTGGATGACTTCTTGATTGAAGTCCAGAGGTCGGTGTTGAGTCGTTTAATAAAGAGCTCTCCTGGCAGTAAGGAGACAGCAGCATTGTTGTTTGCTGTTTCCACGTCGTCCTTACGCGAGAGCACGTCCACGGGGCCCATGTTAATTCCTGGAGTATGCTGAAACAGGAGGTTGTAGTCCTGCAGTGTCAATAGCCATCTAGCTTGCTGCCTAGAGAGCTTCCTTGGGTCCTTGAAGTAGCACAGATTCTTGTGGTCTGTGAGCACAGTGATGGGCTGGTCAGTTCCGGTGAGGTAGTGCCGCCATTCTTCTAGTGTGCATATAACCGCTAGAAGTTCTTGATCATAGATATCATAGTTGCGTTCTGCTGGTGAGAACATCTTAGACATGTAGCAGCTCGGATGCAGGTCTCCATTGCCATCCTTCTGCATCAATACACCCCCACTGGCTGTGAAGGAGGCATCCATCATTACATAGAACGGTTTTGAAGTATCCAGCATCCTTAGTACCAGTTCTGTGGTGAAGGCCTTTCGGAGGAGGTCGAAAGCCTTCTGTTGCTCGTGCATCCAGGACCACGGCTGCCCTTTCTTTGTCAAATCCAAGATCGGTCACACGATGTCGGAGAAGTTGGGAATGTACTTTTGGTAGAAGTTGCAGAATCCGATGAATGAACAGACTGCACAAACTGACTTTGGGGGTTCCCAGGTTGCGATCGCCGAGAGCTTGGTAGGGTCCATCTTGATTACCCCTTCATGCACGACCATACCAAGGAATTCTACTTCCAGGGTGTCAAACATGCACTTTCTAACTTGAGGCTGAGCCGGTTCTCTCTTAACCGCTCCAAAACTCGCCTAGTCCTGTCATGGTGTTCCTTGAGATCCTTGGAGTGGATCAACATATCATCCATGTAGATGATAAACCATCCTTCCGCCACCATATCCTTGAAAATGAAGTCCATGAACGACTGGAAGGTTGCTGGACTATTGCAAAGGCCGAAGAACATTACAAGAGGCTCGAAGAGGCCGAAGGGCGTGATGAATGCCGCCTTCCAGGCATCTTTAGTCTTGATCCGGATGTTGTTATATCCCCAGCAAATATCCATCTTTGTGAAGTAGCGAGAACCTTTGAGCTTATCCATCAAGTCTCCGATGAGCGGGAGAGGGTACACATTCTTAATGGTGTGCTCATTGAGGTAGTGGTAGTCCTGGCATGGCCTCAGGTTACCGTCTTTTTTAGAGATGAAGAAGAATGGAGAGGCCTGGGGGGAGTTGGATGGGCAAATACGTCCGGCCTTTAGATGTTCTTGTATAAATTCTTGGCATGCCTCTCGCTCCTTTGGGTTGAGCGGGTATGCCTTTGTGACTTGTGGGTTGAAAGTGTCGTCTAGATCGATGCTGTGATCAAACAACCGATATGGCAGAAGGGGACCATCGTCCTTCTTTTGGAAGACGTCCTTGAAATCTCCAAACTCCTGCGGGAGTTGAGCCTTGGTTTTTGTTGCTTCCTGAGCCAGGGAAGTCGAAATCGTAGTTTTCCTTATGGAGGGCCCGGGGTGCTCTTCTTCTTCATCATCCTCCTCACAATCTAAGAGTCTGGGAATCTCCTCCTCCTGGGTGGTCAGGTCCACCTCAGGAACCTTCAGCGTAACCTCCCCCTTTCAGGCAGTGAGTACCGAGTCAACCATGCATGTCCACCATCGCGCTTGCCATTGTCGGAGTTTTGTTACCTGGCATTTCCTATTGAATATGTTTATAGTGGCGGCATGATCTCCTTTGCCACTCATTGATTCCGGGTCGGTCGGTTCCACCTTGGGTAATTGCACCTTTGCTGTACTCCAGTCGATCTCCGGGTTGTTGTCGTGGAGCCATGGGAGCCCTAGGATTACATCGTCCTTGCCACAGTCAATAACAAGGAAGTCTTGGAGATGGGTGGTTTCTCCGACTTTCATCAAGATCATTGCCTTCTTTCATATAAGGCTGTTATGGTTAGGCATACCATCTACATTGCTTGCCGCAGGGGAGTCTTTAATTTTGAAGTGGGGATTCCACACGCTGTGACCAAAGTGTAGTCGATGAAGCATCTGGTGGCGCCTGAGTCAATCAGGGCTTTAGTGTCAATGATTTTGAACCCAGTACAATCAGGGGGGTAAAGAGTGACTGGAATCATGATAGATTGCAAAGCTGCCCCTGATACAAATACTGGTGATATGGAATGAGTGGTGTTTCGTAAAGAGGTGGAGGACAACATCGACCCTTCTCCACCTTTCAAAAATCCCAGCGTGGTCCCATGTTATCCACGTCCTTGCCCGGTCCTACGTTACCCAGGTCATGACTTGGGTTGCCTAAGCCATGAGTTTTAAGCCTAGCCACACGGTCGGTTCTGGTATTGGCAAGCTTCTGCACTGAGAGGGGCGTTTTGCCATCGATGGTTGAATGGTCGGTTCCGCCTCTGGCTTGGTCCTTTGTTATCCAAGTCCCTTCCTCATTGCGCATGGCCCATCATGCTACCTTCTTTAATCCTAATTTGACTGTGTTGATATGGGCCAACTCTTGCCTAGAGGGTTGCAGTCCAAACCCCACGTCATGACCCCCGACGTGTTGGTGGTCCCTGGTTATCCCACCTCAGGTTGCTTCTGCCCCCACTGTCTGTGACTGGGGTACATCCTTCAGGTACATGCCTGAGTCATCCTCAGGGCTTTCCTCCCAGGTAGCCTCTCAGAGGTCCACTGGTGCGAGAGTGGAAAATCTGTTTGACCATATGGACTGGGCTCCGCAGTCCACCTTGATCCCTACTTTTTGGCACTCTTGGTACGAGGCTGATCGTACCACAGCCATGGCCTGGTAACCTTCCTCTTCTGCGTCAGGATCTGTCCAGTCCTCGAATGCAGTCTTGAGGATCTTAATAGCCATGCCCTGGTCCTTCCTTGGTAGATTCTCAATATAGTCTTGGACCTCATTGTCCTCTCGCCTAGTTGCGTCATCAAAGCTATTGTTGGTGGATATGGCTCTTGTGCTTTGTGACCATTGTTGTTGGGGTGTACAATATCTTTGTGACGAGCAAGGGTTGTGATGGAGTTGTGTCCGGTCGGTTCTGGATCGGGAGTGGTTGGCAGACCTACAACCAACCTGATGGCATATGAAACACTTGTTGCTCTTCATGTGCTCTGACTGCTGTGTTGGTGTGAGATGTACGGCATCTACGTCCATAGCGTATGGGTCATGAGCAGAGCTTTGAGAGGAGGGAGCAGGGATATATGGGACCTTCCTGCATAGACCATCTATCCTCCTGAGCTGTTGAGAAAACTTCCCTGCCTTATCGATCCAGTCTTGATAGGTAGTGGGTGCTTTCTCGCAAGAGAGTACCATAGCAGCGAGGCGTTGGTTTAGTCCACAGAGGAACCATTCCACCAAAGCGGCGGAGTCCTCAATCCCAGTTTTCTCCACAAGGAGACGGAACCTTGAGACGTAGGTAGGGAAGCCATCGCTAGTGGTTCCATCTGGGAGTCTTTCCAGGATCTGGTGTAACTGAGAGAGGTTGATCCTGGCCTTTGCTGCTACATCGTACGGGGCGAAAGTAGACTCAAATGCTTCTGTAATTCGTTCGAAGGTTTTGTCTGCATCTGCGACTCTTGGGTTCAAAAGCTTCATTAGCCATCCTTCCACGAAGGTCTTTCCACGGCCCTTGCTTATTTTATTGAGAAAAGTAAGGGACTTAGTTGTATCCGTGTAAAGTTGATCATTGATGAGGAAGTAGGCTTTCATGGAGAGAAGCCATTGGTTAGAGTCCTCAGCTTTCCTGGTAAAGTCCTTGGGGAGCCCAGCCTTTATTTCTGAAACCATGTTGTCGTCTTCGGGAGCCGGGTCAATGTCAATGTTGGAATCTGTGTCTGGGTCATGATAACTGTAACGACCCTTATTCCCACTATGTGTAACGCTCACCCTTATAGGCGGTCCCAAATGCTGACACTACTGAAAATTTTACTACACTTCACTTTCCTAACCATTGCTAATCTATTACAGAAACACCAAACATATCTCCGACATTGTCAACAGCAATCACGTGACCCTAGTCACATGATCTAGTCACATGCCATCACGTGATCCCAGTCACATGATCTAATCTCTTATCTCGGCTATGCACCTCATGGTTTACACATTGCATTCATATCATCGCCTCATGCTTTTCCTCTTGACTCACTTTTCCTTATCAGCCAATAGCAATAACCGCTCTTATCTAGAGCCTATAGCAATAGTCTCTCTTATCGCCTCATGGTACCCAGTGGACACCCTTTTAACTACTTATGGTTAGTATAGCCTCTAGCATAGCTTGGTCTGTGCACGGTCTCTCTTAGTATATATAGTCGTACTTATAGTAGTACAGACCTTAGTCTTATTCACCTTGTTCTTTCCCCTTCATTGTTATAAATCCTCTGTTGCCTCTAGGATATCACATCCTACTATTGGTGGCCAATACAATGTCACGAATTCCCTTATAGAATCATAGTGGGAATAAGGGTCGTTACACTATGAATGTGAAGGGAACTTGTGACGTTGTGAGTCTAACCAATAGTAGGATGTGTTATCCTAAAGAACACAGAGGATGTATATCAATGAAGGGGAAATAACCAGGTAAAGAACAAGTAAGAGGAATAACAGGTAAAGAAGACTAAGGTCTGTACTACTATAAGTACGACTATATATACTATGAGAGACCATGCACAGACCAAGCTATGCTAGAGGCTATACTGTCTATAAGTAGTTAAAGGTATGTCCACTGGGTACCATGAGGTGATAAGAGGGACTATTGCCATAGGCTCTAGATAAGAGCAGTTATTGCTATTGGATGATAAGGGAAAGTGAGTCAAGAGGAAAAGCATGAGACGATGATAAGAATGCAATGTGTACACCATGAGGTGCATCGCTGAGATAAGAGATAAGATCATGTGACTAGATCATGTGACTGAGGTTATGTGATTGCGGTTGGACAATATGTTTGGTTTTTCTGTAGTGGATTAGCAATGGTTAAGAAAGTAAAAGGTAATGGTTTTCGAGTTAGTATCGGTATCCTGAGGGCGAGCGTTGTTAGCATTATGGGCGAGCATTACAATAACTAGCAGGGTGGTCCTCGTCAGAAGGAGGGGACGGCAGCAGAGGAGGGAGTGCCACAGGAGGTGGTAACAGTGTTGCCGACGGAGTCGGTGTCAGTTGAAAGTCTAGCTCAAGATAGTTGGTTGCTCTTCCTCGTCTCCGGTTTACCTCAGCTAAGTCTCGTTGCCTCTGTCTGTAAGTCGCTTTCGCCTCAGGGGAGGAGAAGTAATTGGGAAGGGGTACAAAGAAGGCATGTCCGAGAGGTAGCTCATGGATGCACAGGAGAGGGGAAGGGTTAGCACTAGGAGGTGCCGACGGAGGAAGTGGAGCAGAAGGACCTGGCTCTGGGCTAGAAGAATCTCCGAATAAACCAAATCAGGAAATGTTGGTGGTGGGGTGTGTCCTCTACACAAAGGTAGGGACAAGGGGAGAAGCTAGTTCTTTTGTAACGCGCAGCACAGTTAGTGATGAGCAGAGCATGAAGTTACCTTGATCTGAACGAGTTCAATGAGAAGAGGATGAGGTAACGAGTAGAGGAGCCTGCTAGGGCGATGTCTACCACTGTCTATCTCAGAAGACGAACTGAGACTTGAGGTGGGCTCGATGGTCTCCGATATTCAGATGCTAGCCACTGGAGCTCTTGGGAAGTATCACCAGAACTATGCTGATATTGCGTAGAACTAGCTTAGGAAAATACAAGCTAGAAGTACAGAGTTTATATATGGTATGAAAATCAAGTACCCATGGATGAGCCATGTCCCTTGATTCCAGTGGCGTTCTTGGTCCATGATCCAGCTTCAGCACACTACTTTCCAGTAGTATTTGACTATGAAGCACACACTGCATATGTGTTTGGATGAAAAATTGGCAACAACAATCCTGAATACAATTCAAGTTGGGATGCTTGGAAAGGGCCAGAATGTTAGATGATCATTGCCGACCTTCATCACTGGACCCCAGGCGATGCAGACACTGTCTTCGTGTTGATTAGGGATTGGAAACAAAATGGTTATGACTGTGGACCCATTGCTTGTGCCCTTATCAAGATTTGTATGGAGAATGGTCTCGAGGAAACATGGAGGAAATTTTCAGACTGTTCGCTTGTGACTCCTGCTCCAGTTCCTTGTGGTCACGTTCTACGCCTCAACATGCTTGGTGCTGTCCAGCAACAATGTATGACAAGTTTTCGGGACTACATGCACTTCTTGACAGATCTACCCCTTTACTGGAATCACTTGGAGTTGGATGATGTGACCATCCTACAGATGCAGTCTGGTGGTGACCATGAACGAGACCGTTGATTGCTGCGCTCCCTGACTCTTTCCAGTAATTTGTGTCGGGACTGCCAAAGAGACATTATCAGTATCTCGAAACAGAACTCCAGGAGGAACAGGGAGGACGAGCAGGAGAATGATGGCAGTGCTGGGATGGATCAGGAGGACTGTGAACTTTCTCAGGAAGAAGGCCAAGGACCTGAACAGGACACCACAGATTCAGCCAAAGCTTTGTTCATTTTAATCAAGAGCCACAGAATACTTCGTGGTGCATGCCTGTGTCGAGCACATCTTCCTGCTCATGCTGTAGGTACTCGTGCTCATGTCAAGCAGAAGAATAATGAAGAGACGGGGATTGAAGAGGATCACCATGATCAGGAACATTTGTCCAATGCTGCCAGGATCTCATGCAGGAAAGTCAAGGATTGGCGATTGGAAATTGTACAATGCTTTCCCAGGGTGTCACGACCAGCATCCCTTCCTGCCTACAAGGGACAACGATTTCTTCCACATGATTACCACTATGATGACTATGACGATGGTCCCACCTTGGAGATGCTCCAACGACAGGATGTATATTCTATCTTTACCCATCCCTTCAAAAACATGGTACTTGCCCCAGCTTGGATCATGTGGCGGAATCATGGTTATCGCATTCTTACCAATTCCTTTCAAATGTTTTATTTGGCTCCCCCCATCACCATCATGGATCATGTCATGACCATAGGAAAGATGGATGGTCAAATGAACTCAGATAATAATATAGAGGAAGATCAGGCAAGCTTGCTGGTGGTTCAATACTGCAGTCATATGCTGACCCAAAGATGGTTGCCTCACAGGTCGAAGAAATGAGTGTGACAGAGATGTTGGAGTATGCAGGAGG